>JAXFYN010001105.1:0-53224 GCA_036172215.1 Camellia granthamiana
ACTTATTTTACCTTCGTCGGGAAACAAATGTGGGTATCACAGGCGCATTTCATCCTCTTTTTCCCACGTGACATCCGTTCCATAGTGTTCTTTCCATTCTACTTTCACCGTTGGGATGGATTTGCTTCTCAATTGTTTCACTTGCCGGTCAACGATTCGTTCCAGCCATTCGGCGTACTCCATATTTTCATCAATAGCTACCCGGTGATAATCAGTCACATGGAACGGGTCTCGGAGGTAACCCTTCAACATCGACACATGAAACACGTTATGGATTTGTTCGAATCCCGGTGGCAAAGCAACTCTATAGGCAACTGGGCCAAGCCTTTCCAAAATCTGAAATGGCCCAATGTAACGGGGCGACAACTTGCCCTTCTTTCCAAATCTGACTTGGCCTTTCATTGGGGACACACGGATAAACACGTGGTCACCGACCTCATACTCAAGAGGTCTTCTCCGAACATCTGCATAATTCTTTTGTCGGTCTTGAGCTGTTTTGAGCCTTTGCCGAATGGTCTTGATCTTTTCAGAAGTGTCTTGCACAACTTCAGGCCCAAGTAAAACTCTATCCCCGACTTCTGTCCAACAAATTGGTGATATACACCGCCTACCATACAAAGCCTCGTACGGTGCCATACCGATGCTGGAGTGGAAGCTGTTATTGTATGCAAATTCTACAAATGGCAAATAGTCTTCCCAACTCCCCTGAAAATCTAAAGCACACATTTGAAGCATATCTTCCAAAGTCTATATTGTTCGTTCTGATTGCCCATCCGTTTGTGGGTGGAATGCAGTACTGAATCTTAGTTCTGTCCCCATAGCTTCTTGCAAACTTTTTCACAATCTAGATACAAATTTCGGATCTCTATCCGACACAACAGATACCGGAACTTCGTGTAAACGGACAATCTCATCAACATATATGGTAGCTAATCTATAAGCATTAAACGTAGTTTTAACAGGTAGAAAATGTGCAGATTTAGTCAGTCTATCAACTACAACCCAAATAAAATCTATACCTCGAGGAGTCCGAGGTAGGCCAACAACGAAATCCATAGTCACATGTTCCCACTTCCATTCAGGAATAGGGAGAGGTTGCTGTAGACCGCCTGGTTTCTGATATTCAGCTTTAACTTACTGACACTGAAGACATTTGGACACATATTCTGCAATCTCTTTCTTCATTTTAGGCCACCAATAGGTTTGTTTCAAATCCCGATACATCTTATTATTACCCGGATGCATAGCAAATACGGATCTGTGGGCTTCATCTAAAACCCTCTTCTTTAGTTCCGAAATATCTGGGACACACATTCTGTTCCGAAATCTCAACACTTCATTCTTAATGCCAAACTCTGCTTTCGGACTTGTCCCAAATTCATCAATCACTTTCTTGAGGAATTCATCATCTTTCTGCTTCTATTTAATTTCCTCAATGATTGTCGGCTCGGCTGTAATAGCGATTATCAATTCGCCTTGTTCACACACTACCACTTCAATTTCAAACTTCTCAAAATCTTGCAAGATCTCTTTCTGTTCAGTAAGCAAGCAAGCCATACTCCCCGTTGATTTTCTGCTCAAGGCATCAGCAACTGTGTTAGCTTTCCCAGGGTGATACTAAATCTCTAAATCATAATCCTTTATCAGTTCCAGCCATCTCCTCTGTCGCATATTCAACTCCTTCTGCGTGAAGAAGTATTTCAGACTTTTGTGATCCGTGTAGACTTCACACTTTGCCCCATACAAATAATGCCGCCAGATTTTCAAAGCAAAAACAACTGCGGCCAACTCTAAATCATGTGTTGGGTAGGTCTTCTCGTGTGGTTTCAACTGTCGAGAGGCGTAGGCAATAACCTTTCCGTTCTGCATTAATACACAACCCAAACCTTTATAAGACGCATCACTGAAAATTACAAAACTTTCCGTACCTGTGGGCAATGTCAGTACTGGTGCAGTGGTCAATCTCGTTTTTAGTTCATGAAAGGCAGCTTCTCTTTCGTCGTTCCATTCAAATGATTGCCCCTTGCGTGTCAACTGGGTAAGAGGTACAACTATCTTGGAAAAATCTCTCACAAATCTTCTATAATAACCAGCTAAGCCCATGAAGCTGTGGACTTCTGTTACATTCACCGGTGTAGGCCAATTCACAATTGCCTCTATTTTCTGCGGGTCCACTGAAATTCCTCCCTTGTTGATCACATGCACTAAGAAAACAACTTCATCCAACCAAAACTCACATTTCTTTAGCTTAGCAAATAATTTCCTTTCCCGAAGTATTTGTAGGGCAGTTCTCAAATGATGTTCATGTTCAAGTCTATCTTTAGAATATATCAAAATGTCATCAATAAAAACCACAACGAATTCGTCAAGGTAGGTTTTAAAAATTCGGTTCATTAAATCCATAAATGCTGCCGGAGCATTAGTCACTCCAAATGGCATAACAAGAAACTCAAAATGTCCATAACTCGTTCTGAATGCGGTTTTCTCGACATCCTCTGCCTTAACTTTCAGCTGATGATACCCGGATCTCAAATCAATCTTAGAAAACACTTGTGATCCCTGCAACTGGTTAAATAAGTCATCAATACGGGGTAGGGGATATTTGTTCTTTATTGTTACCTTGTTCAATTCCCGATAATCGATGCACAAACGCAAAGTTCCATCCTTTTTTTTCACAAACAATACTGGTGCATCCCAAGGCGAAGTGCTAGGTCAAATAAATCCCTTGTCAAGCAGGTCTTGCAACTGTTCTTTCAATTCTTTCATTTCAGCAGTAGCCATTCTGGAGGGAGTCATAGTGAACTCTATCTCCTTGTCTACCAACTCCCCTGGTAATTCATTTGGAAACACATCTGGAAATTCTTTAACAATAGGAATATCATTCAATTCAACATTCATAGATTGTTCAGACAACACATAGCACAGATAACCCTGGCACCCTTTCCTGATCAGTTTACATGCTTTCATTGCAGATATCAAATAAGGTGGAGGCACTACCCTATTACCCACAAACACAATTTCCTTATGTTTTGGTGGTTTAAACACAACCTATTTTGTCATACAATCAATGGTGGCGCAATATTTGGTCAACCAATCCATGCCCAAAATTACATCAAAATGTCTAAAATTCAAGGGTAACAAGTCTACATATATGATAGCATCCTCAACACGCATATCACAAAACCGGTATATAGATTCACACAATACAGATTCCCCAGATGGAGCAGACACACATAGCAGATATGGCAGTAATTCTAAAGGTCTGTTCAGTCTAGATGCAAATGCACATGTTACAAATGAGTATGTTGATCTAGAGTCAATGAACACAAAGGCATCCTGATTACATATAGAAATGGTACCTGAGACAACTACATTGGCATTCCGTGTATCGCCCGGAACAAGCGCAAAAACTCTCCCCTGTCTCACGGTATCCCCGGTGGTAGCAGATCTCAAAGTATTTCCCGGCTTTGGGATCGATGCAGTGGAACTAGCAGCCAACTTTCCACCATTCTGATTACAATCTCGGGCCATATGCCCTTGTTTCCCACATTTGAAATAGGCTCCTAACACACGGTAACAAACTCCACGGTGCTTTTTTGCTACAAATATTGTACATGGGAGCTGTGTCTCGGGAAGAATTTGAAGTATTTGAGGAGCCCCGTATTTTGCTTTTTCAAAAATTTCTTTTTTGAGAAGAAGCCTTGTCTTTTGTTACTTTTCCAGTCAGTTTGTTGACTTAGTCTGTCTAGCTATGTTAGCCTCTGATATGATGGCCCTGTCTAGCACCTCGATGTAGGTCTCTAGCTTCAAGACATTCACTCTTTCTAAAATATTGCTTCGAAGCCCACCTTCAAAATGCCTCGCCTTCTTATAGTCCGTATCAATCACGTGTGGTGCAAACCTGGCCAATTTAGTGAATTTGGCCTCATACTCAACTACAGTCATACTGTCTTGCTTAAGTTCCATGAACTCTGCTACTTTCCTATCCCGAACACACTGCGGGAAGTACTTGTCATAGAAAATTTTCAAAAATTTCACCCAGTCAACATCTCTGTGATTCTCATGCATTAACATCCACTATCTTCTTGCTTCGTCTTCTAGCATGAAAGTGGCTAGAAGTACTTTCTGTGTCTCCGAACACGGGAACACTTCAAATAATTTCTCAATGCCGAGGACCCACGCTTCGGCTTTTAGTGGGTCTAATCCACCATGGAACTGTGGTGGTTTCATTTTCTTGAATTCTTTGGTGAGAGCTATTATCCGATCATTATTCTGGTTATCTGGCACGGGTGGTGCTGGAGGTGGAGGTGGCGGATGTGGTTGCTGCCACTGTTGTTGCCACTCCTGTTGCTGTCTCAAAGTTTCTGCCATTTCTTGAATCAACCTTTCCATTCTATCTATTCTGGTAGTAGAGGACTCTTCTATTTCATCAGCTCTTGTTCTCACCATCTGATTAAATTTACATTATACTTTATACAAAAAGTTCACAGGTATGCATATATCAAAAAGCATACATATTCAAATAATTTGCAATGTAAGCAAATCACAAACTTATAACACATAGTTGTTCATATCAAAACATTCAAGCATATACTTGATGCATTCAATTTCACACTTATCATATGAATACATCCTAGATCTTTTCTAGACGCTTATTGCTCTTTCGGACAAGTGGTGCGAGTTATTAACTCGTGCTCTGATACCCACTTTGTCATGACCCGAACCCGCCCCCAGAGGGTTAAGGACATAACCGGCCAGTAATCATGAGATTACCTACGGCCTCAGACCAAACCAAACGTATTTTAACAGAGTTAATGGGGGCCAAACGGAAGCAATTTAAAGCTTTGTCCATAGAGCTGTGCTTACATGGCACATCACAACAAACCATACATATGCACATTAATAACTCACATCAAAATATGTACTACACAAAGCTCTGTACATACAGGATCATATAGGTCTAAGTCAGCCGAATAAAACTATATACAACATGTTCAAAGACTTCGCCCATATGACAAAATAAAACAAAATGACAAAAAGGCGAAGACGGGTCTCGTGCGTGAGACGCAAGGGCTGACTCTTCAAAACCTTTGTTATTCCTCACAGACTTCACTGGGGCTAGGTTTGGACTTCTCTTGGCTCACCTACAACCACATGAATGAGCGTGAGTGTAGACACCCCATTTTTTATCGCCCCTTAAGACTTGGGCACTATTGATGGTTTACTTAGTGGAGAAAGGTGTGCAGGGCAAAGGTTCAGTTTCTTCGGCAAGGAGAGAGTCAAATCCCAACTTCATAGCCCTTTTGGGCCAAAACAATCTTGATCAGAAAGATTTTGACCCTTGAAACCCTCTCTTTCAAAATGTTTTGAAAATAAAGTTCTTACGATATTCCAACGCTCGCATTTCGTTAAATGTTGCGCTTTTCGGTAAACCGAGCAAGGACAAAGTGGAAACGAATGAAAAAGAGATGAAATCTTTGAAAAATATTTCAAAACACTTTGTTTAGGGGTTTGGAGTTGAAGAAAAGACGAAAGGAGAGAAGAAAACTAGTTTGGGAGAAGTTCGGCATGAATCTGGGTAGGACCAAAACTATGCGGCTTCACCAAAATAGGCATAACTTTTTTCACAATTCGAATTTTGATGCAAGGCTGCCACCATTGAAAGCTTACTTCCGAGGTTTCAATTGGGACATAAGAATGACCTAAAAAGGAGTTCATATAAAGGAGTTATGCCCATTTGAAGTTGGACCTGGAAAACAGAAAAGTGGTCGGCCGACCCAGAAAAAGTAGCTGGCCGACCAGAAAAAAGTAGCTGGCCAACCAGAAAAGTGGTCGGCCGACTAGAAAAGTGGCTAGCAGGTCCCAAACTCAGATTTTTTGAAGATATTTTCCCTCCAGCTGTCTTCCATAACCTTCAGCTATTCCATAAACAGATATTTCGAACCAACTCTTGCTTTTTGCTATATATGAGCCATATCTTCCATTTTGCAAAGGGAGAACTTCTTGAGCAAGTTTAGGAGCCTCTCTCTCTAAAAACTCCTCTCTCTCTAGAATTTTCAGACCTAAATCTCTGCCTCTCTCTCTATAGTTCACTCTCTCTTCCCTTTTTGTGCATAGAAGGGCATAGAAGTAGAGAAATATAACTAGTTGGCCTAGGCATCCTTCATCAAAGTTGCATATCCATGGGCTGAGGTCTCTTGGAACTGATTTTTGGGTTGATTGAAGGTTGTTTGGCTCAGAAAAGTGGTTGTTTTGCAGCTGTGCTTCAAGGGTAAGCATCCCCCTCTTTTAAGCTCATTTTTGTACACTATCTTGGCCATTCTTGCATGCTTGTTTTGCCACCTTTTTAAACTATTTTTGGGCTTGGTTTTGAACTGAAGAAAACTCTGTTTTTCAGTCCTCAAAGTGTCGGTTTGTGCCTTGTTTGGCTAGGACGTGTTTCCTTCCTTTTGCTCCTTCACTTGTATAGCTTTTACGCCATCTTCTAAGGCCTTTCAAAACAACTTTTCGTGGCCTTAGAACCAGTGGTAAAAAGCTTGTTTTGAGTCCCAAATGGGAGGGGATAGCCTCCCGTCCTTGTCTCTCCATACCATGCCTTATAAGCTCTATAAAGTAGCATCTTTTTGTGGCTTATGTTAGCTCTTTTCACGCATGTTTTTGTGACTTTCCAGACCTGCCATAACTCTATTTTGGTCTGTCTTGGTCACCTCTTGCATGCTTCTTATACTTGTAGTGTAAACCTACTTGTAGCCTTGCAAAGTAGCATGTCTTTCTAGCATGTATTGGCTCAATTTCAGTAGGTTTTTGGCCATCATTTGACATGTCATAACTCTGATTTTTGTTGGTTAAGTCATCACAACACTTGGCTTTGGTAGGTGTAGTGTAAACCTCCTTATCGGTCCTTACATACTCCATGTTTTGACCCTTCATGCTAGCTTGTTTTGGCTTTGCTCCATGCATGTTTTGTCATTGTTTTGGCATGCTCTAGGACTGTTTTGGCGTTGTATTGGCCATATGCTTCATGCATTGCATAGCTATAGTGCAAATGCCTTGACTAGTCTTGAGTTTTGAGGCCTCTACCATGCTATACTTGTGATGCTTTGCATGCCTTGGCATCATTTTAAATGATATTTACAGAGCTTATATTTTTGCCATACTCTCATGTTTATCACTCCTTCAATGTGTTTGAGAGTTGCCCTTTTATGCCTTGTTTGTGAGCCATTGCATGAGCCTCATTTTAGTGCCTTTCAAGCCATCATCCCAACTCATTTTTGCTACTATTTTGGCCTGCATATGGTCTGTTTTTGGGGTTTGGTTTGACCACTTGAGCATTGCCTTGCATGCCTCTAGTGTAATATGCTTCACTAGCTTTTGATGCTTGAGCTTTTCAACATGCGTTACATGAGTTATTTGCATGATTCGAAGTCATTTTGTATGCCATTTTAGTGCTGGAACATATGCCATTGTATGCCATATTTCATGCTTTCAATACTTGTGGAAAGTTGTGTTTTGTGCCTTAGGCTTGGGCCATTGCATTTGTACATGCCATGTTCATTGCATTGCGTATGCTAATTACCATGTGCATTGTGTATGTTAGTGTCATGAGCATTGTGTATGCCATATAGTCCATAGCATTGTGCATGCTAGTTTGCATATCTAAGTTGTGTTGTATCAAGTCGCGTGCTTGAGTCGCATTGTGCATGCCATGTTTGTTGCATTGTGTTTGCAATAGGCGTTAGTCCAAACACGGAAACGAGGGACGTTTCATACTTGAAGTGATGAAACGTGCCTCAATTCTCGGTCGCCGACACTCTTGACTATGCATGATGGAGTTTTAGGCTTTACTTGTTTACTTGTGCATTCATTGTCATATTGAATTGTACAATTCGGCTCCTCGGCCATCGTGCATCGAGATGCGTAATTGGTGGCCCGAGGGTCGAGGCCTACACTCCATTGAGCTTATGTAATAATAGAGAGAGTGGTCGTGCACACAATGTGTTGCGAATACTTTGCCATCTCTCTCTCTTGCCTTTTGTTGCAGAAAACCAGAAACCAGGGGTAGAAACTGGTCGGCCGACTAGATTTAGTGGCTGGCCGACCACTTTTTTCTGGTTTTTCCACCACAAAAGTGGTCGGCAGGTGGTCTCCAAGGCCAATAGCTGGTCAACAGCCTTCCCACAAATTCCCAGGGTGGAGTTTCAGCCTTCTGGAGCTTTGTGCAGTGTTCTGAGGTCAATTGCAAACAGAGGCAAGTCGGGGCGTCGCGAGGGATTTCTGAACAAGGCAGTTCAAGCATGCATGCATCCTTTGTCATTCAAAGCAGAGCTGGGGCAGCCTACGTTCATTTAGTTTATATGCTTATTTTAATTGCTAACTTAGTTAATTTGTTAATTAGCTAGAGTTGTGTAATAAATTAGCTGTAGCTTGTTATTCTTTTTGTCGTGTAATAACTAGTTTAATTAAATTAGCTTACAATAGCTAGCTGGTTCTGTATTATTTATTCGGACCCTCCGTCGAGAAGGCCAACGGTTGTAAATAAGTGTGCGTGTGTGTGATGCATGTCTTCCAACCCTACGTCTTTCTTCCTTTTACTTACCTGCTTTCGATGGTTAGATTAGGGCATATTTCAATTAGCATACTTATGTTTGCATGCGTGCATCATTCATTCGTCTTGCATGCACTGGGCTCGGCGCATCATACTAAATGCATTGTATTTCAATTCCTGTTTGAATACATGTATCAAATTGCATTTCATATGATATTTTAGAATAGCCGAGCCTATCTTAGTTGCATTTTGTATGTGTTGCATTAGGCATTCTTGACATAGCTAGGATCATGCATTGATTTCTAACATAGCTTTTGTTTTGGCTCGGAGTACTTGGTGAGTGTTTATGCTTTAGCATCATTGCATGTGTGTGAGTGACTGCCATGATAGCATCCTTACCATGAGGCTATTTGCTTATGTGATATAACTGCTTGATTGCCTGTGGGTGAAGGTTGAATTACTTGAATTGGAACAATTCATTGATTGCGAGTTTTAAGCCCACTTGAGAGTGGCAAATCACCATTTTTTTCTAAGCCCACTTGAGGGTGGCAAAATCCGCATTTTAGCCTACTTACGAGTAGCAAACCGCTTTCAAAAACAAACATGAGATGTTTTGTTCCAACTTAGGCGATCCAGTCTATACTTGTTTGCCGTGCGCATAACATAGTAATTCTAGGCTAATAACCGGAATAAGAGCACATGTGTTTTCAAAAACAAGATATCATGTTAGTAAAGGCCGATCTTTTGATCGGGCGAGCGGGGGTGCTCATTGCATGACCTTCCCCTCTTGTACCCAAGTTCTCGAGCCGAGGCAACTTGGTGATGACGGACACGTGGCCTTAGGCACGAGTCAGGGTTTCCTAAATTTTTCAAAAATAAAATATTTAGGTGGCGACTCTGTATCTGGCAAAGCAGTCCATGTTTGGCACTTCTTTCTAAAAAATCAATTTTTCAAAATGATTTGCCGGATTTGGACTCTTTGGTGATTTATCAATCTCGCATTGCCCTTTGCAAGATCAGATTAAGAACCGTGACATTGAGTCCAAACTGTAGTGAGCCCAATGAACAAAACGGGGTTTTCCCGGGACGTTCAGGCGCGTCTACAGTGAGCGATAGCCCAGTGAGTAATATCAAGTAAAGAAGTTATACAAACGATATGTAGAACAACATGCTTCAAATGGCCTTGGGCCCAATTCACATTTCTATTTAACATATATACATAATTTAGGTCAAGTGACTACGGTTCCGAACAAACTGGCCTTGGGCCCATTCAAACTTTCATTTATGTCAAAACGGCCTCTGGCCCATTCATTCTTGTTAAAACAGCCTCTGGCCCATTCTTTTATTCATATCAAACATTTGTTCATAATTCAAACTGGCAAACTTATAAGGCTTATAAAGAAATGAGCAATTGGACAAATGACAAGTTTCAAATATCGATATTACTCACAGTGATTGGTTGGTTGGTTTGCCCTGGAGCTCGACCCTACACATTCCATGAACACAAAAGGGTCACAAACAATTCAATCCGGTCTAAATTCACATTTTCCTCTTTAGGCTTCATTCTTATCTCTTTAACTCAATTACAATGCTTAATGCATGCCTAAGAGTGCTTGCAAGTGGAAGAGAACGGAAAAACGAAACACCGAATACACTTTCAAAATTTCAGAAAACAGGGTCCCCACTCGAGCGTGGATTCCCCGCTCGAGCGGACCCATTAGGTCTGCAAAAGTGCTGGTTGTATCATTTTTACGGCTCGAGCGTGAACTCGGACGCTCAAGCGGAAGTTCATCTTACATAGCTCCCCCACTCGAGCGTGAACTTCCCCGCCTCGAGCGGACACCATGCCTGCAAGAAAATACTGGGAGCTCGAAATCCCCGCTCGAGCGGCGGTTCCCCCGCTCGAGTGGACTGTCAAAAATTCTGGGTTTTCCAGAATGGTTCTTGAGCTCGAATTCAACACTCTAACCAACATTTCTTGCATGCCATGGCTCAAATTTCACATATACATATACTAACATGATACCAATAGCAAATTACAACACAATGTAGCTCAATTCCTTGAATTATTTACATGCATGCCTCAAATTAACCCAAACTCATCACCAACACATCAAATTCAAACATGCAAAGCTCATACCCCCATGATCTACTCTTGCATGTGAGAAATATTCATTCATATCAACTTAATTGGTGAAGAGATGATCAAATACATGGATTTCAACAAGATTCAACATAGATTATACACATTGTGTTCAAATATGGAAATTCATAGTAATTTCCTACATGCATGCATCCATTGACTTTAAATTCAACAAATACAACTCAATTTCATTTCAATTCTTACTCTTGGTCATTAATCAACTTTGAATACGTAAAATTACAACTAAAATCCATGAGTCAAGGGTTGATTACTCACCTAGGAGCCTTAATTCTCACAATGGTGGTTGAATCTTGCACCTAGCCTTCCCAATTCACAAATTTTAAGCCAAACTACATAAAGGTGTCTCCTCTCTCTCTCAAGGTCGGCTCTCTCTTTCTTTAGGGAGTTGATTTCAGCCAAAATCATATTAAAGAGAGGAATTAAACATTTATATGGCCCCACTCAAACACATTATTTTAATACCAATTAATTGAGCACTATGACATTAAATTAATCTGATTAATTTGATCCGAATCAATTTCCAATTAAATTTCACTATAGGCTCTACAATTTATGTCAATCGCAATGGTGTAATCAATTTCGGGTTTTGTGGCCGATAAGGCCTTCAATTTAATTTCCAAAGCAAATAATCAAACAAATATTCCTACGGTGAACAGATAGAAATTCAAAACCACATATCTTCACATAATGGCACACAAAATCATATTAAACACATAATCATGCTCATATTAAGGACCAATTAGCATACTACAGAACAAGGATATTACACTAGCTTACCTTTATTTTTTTTTTTCAGATCCTAAGGAGTAGAGCTGCGCGAGATTTTTACCTGTAGGAGTGCCAAGAGTAGAACTATGATTTAAGTACTTGGATTATTGTTTTGTTAGTGGATTTTATTAGTGGACTTGGTGGACAATTTCATATGATAAGAATTATCATTTTTTTTTTATGGATTTTAGCATTATGATAATTAAGGATTTAATTTGAGTATTTTACATTGTTGGTTATGTGTTGGACTCTTAGCCTTGCATGCTCACTTAAATGAGTGTGCGGCGTTGTTATGGAGCTTGGGGCGTGACAATCAGAGCCTAGACTATTGCTTTAGATTTAACCATCTGAGAGTTTCGATCCATGGCAACCTTAGCTAGCACTAACACTACTGAAGACAAGCCACCAATAGGCCACCATTATTTGACGGAAACAACTATAGTCATTGGAAAGATAAAATGACCCTATACCTACAAGCCACTGATTATGCTATGTGGATTATTGTCACCAAAGGTCCAAAAATTCTACCAAATTAGTAGACAATATTAGTGTACCTAAAACTGAAGATGAAAGTGATGAGAGGGATTCACAAATTATTACAAGCCAATGCTAAAGCCAAACTCACTCTTGTTTGTGGATTAGACTCTAAGGAGTACAATAGAATTTCAAGTTATGATTCGGGCAAAAGAAATTTGGGACAAACTTGAAGTAACTTATGACGGTACAAACCAAGTAAAGGAATCTCGTATTGATATGCTTGTTCATAGTTATGAATTGTTTAAAATGAACTCTGATGAATCTATTTCAAGTATGTTTACTAAATTTACTGAAATTGTAAACTCTTTGAAATCTCTTGGCAAAACTTATACTAACATGAACTCTAATGAATCTATTTCAAGTATGTTTACTAAATTTACTGAAATTGTTTATAGTTATGAATTGTTTAAAATGAACTCTGATGAATCTATTTCAAGTATGTTTACTAAATTTACTGAAATTATAAACTCTTTAAAATCTCTTGGCAAAACTTATACTAACAGTGAGTTGGTAAGAAAAATTCTTAGGTGTTTACCAAAGAATTAGGAAGCAAAGGTCACCGCCATTATAGAAGCCAAAGATCTCTCCACACTTGGATTGGATGAGCTTATGGGTTCCCTTATGACTCATGAGATCACCATGAAAGGACATGAGGATGTTGAAAACAAAAAGAAAAGTGGAATTGCATTCAAAGCCTCATCAAATGAAGAAGAACATGAAAACTCCAGTGAAGATGAAAGCTATGCCATGTTTAGTAGAAATCTCAAAAAACATTTCAAGAAAAACAATTATGGAGGAAGAAGACCTTTCAAGAAAGAGTACAATAAAGACAACAAGAAAGAGCCTATTATTTGCTATGAGTGCAAAAATCCTAGACATATGAAGATGGATTGTCCAAAATTGAAGAATCATGGAAAAGACTACAAAAGAAACAAAAAGGCCATGGTAGCAGCTTGGGGAGAAAGTGAAGATGAAAGCTCAAGTGATGAAATTGAAAATGAAAATGAAGTAGCCAACTTATGTCTCATGACTCTTGAAGATGAAGACTTTACTCAAGATGAGGTAACTACTCTTTATGAAGAACTTGAAAGTGCATTCCATGAACTATCAAATGAATTTATAAAAGTTTGTGCCAAAAACAATGTGTTGAAGAAATCTGTTGCATCTTTATCTATTAATGTTGTGACGCCCCAAATTTTTGGAACATCAAGGGAAATTAAATAAACAAAATAACTTAATAAACCAAAAAGTCGACATCTTAATAAGGCATTCCAACTCTCGTACATAACCAAAGGTTCAAATAATATTAAATAAAAACTTAAAATTATCCAAATACAACATCAAATGAAATTATAAAGCCCTTAATAGCTATTATATAAAATAATAAAATTTATTCGGCCCTAACCAGGGTTTCAAGTTAGCCAAGGCTCTACGTTAGCGTCAACTCCATTTCAACTTCAATTATTTCATCGCCAAAACCTAGCATAAAACGCCAGGGCAACAAAACTATATGCCATAAGTTTTGCAACACAGTAAGAAAACATAACCAACCTACCATTCTTTTTAAGATAAAAATAATGAGATTATAAACATGAGATAACAATATAATTGTAAACATAAATTACAACCATTAAAATAATTTCAATAATCCTAATAAATTAGGTGACACTCGAAATCTCGCCAAAGAGATTTAATTTACCAACCACTAAGCATGGCAACGGTTATTTTGAAACCCCCCCTTGGTCCAATATTCAAGTGTTACCAACCGTAACTACCAGGGATGCCAACGTCCGGGGTTATATACCCAAGTAGTGGCATCAGTGGTCTGCTTCAAGGAAACAGTCTGACAGGGGGTACGTAACCTCCCTGTGTGCCACCTATACATCCACCCTTATTCCAAAATCAAATACTGAAAATGGTTCAAATAAGTCCCGTGCCATCTTAGGGTTTTGTGACACAATTTACGTGAGAATTCTCAAAACCAGGGCTCACCCCTGAACAACCGGTATTAACCATCAACCCTTAATTTCGTACACTCTTTAAAACAAAGAGCCACCCTGAACAACTAGTATTAACCGTCAATTGTTAGCTTTGTATATGTCGTTAATCATTTTAGTTAGTTTTGATATTAATCACAAATAATTCCAATTTTTAATCACAAATAATGTTATACCAACTTATTAAAATTCCAACATAAATATTACACATGTCTCACAATAATAAATAAATGTAAAAAATTTAAATAAACAATTTATTTAAACCATGGTATGAAATAATAATTTAGATACAAAGAAAATAAACCATAAACACACACATGCATGGATTTTTAATTTACAAGATTAGACTACCACAATATTAAATAAACCACAATACACCCATACATGGATTACTAATTCACAATATTTGATGAATTAGACCAACACAATAATTATTATTTTTTTCCAAATAAAAATTAATTGAAGTTATGATCTTAAACCTGTCCAGAAATTTTCAAGATATACCTTAGGTAAATAAAATTATAAATAAATTATTTATACAATTCTAAAATTCTTGAAAATCTACAGAATATTCAATAAACATGTTTAAGTCATTTTTCAGAAAGAATTTCCCAAAAATGAGTTATAAATAATTCTGTAAAATTTTCAGAAATTTCACGACACAAATCTATCACATTTTCTTAAATAATTCAATACTTAAATTTATAAATCAAATCTATAATCTAACCTGAATAAAAAAAAATGACTTAACGAAAAAAAAAAACGAAACAAAGCAATCCAAACACACTTATATACTCTGACTGGAATTAACAGAACGTAAAAAAAAAAAAAAACATGACTCTGAAACACAACCATTGAGCCTAAGCGATTTTGTAGTTTGTCCTGATGGTTTGAAATTGAAATTGATGGGCCGATCAAAAAGTTTGCCGACGAACTCATGATCTAGCCAAAGAGTTGCCAATGAACTCATAACTCAAGCGGTGGGGGAAGATAGAATCTCCGACTTGACTATGCCCCTAATTCCTTGCTTTGATTTTTTTTTTTTTTTGGTAAAAATGTTTTGATCAACATGAGAGTTAGATTAGCATAAAGCTCGCATAAACTATGAGTCACATAATTCTATTCCTTCTAACACATGACACTACTCCTCAATTGAGGTTAAACATCTTCCTACCGTCCCTAGGTATTCTAACCTAGAGCTCTGATACCAAATTGTGATGCCCCAAATTTTTGGAACATCAAGGGAAATTAAATAAACAAAATAACTTAATAAACCAAAAAGTTGACATCTTAATAAGGCATTCCAACTCTCGTACATAACCAAAGGTTCAAATAATATTAAATAAAAACTTAAAATTATCCAAATACAACATCAAATGAAATTATAAAGCCCTTTATAGCTATTATATAAAATAATAAAATTTATTCGGCTCTAATCAGGATTTCAAGTTAGCCAAGACTCTATGTTAGCGTCAACTCCATTTCAACTTCAATTATTTCCTCGCCAAAACCTAGCATAAAATGCCAGGGCAACAAAAATATATGTCATGAATTTTGCAACACAGTAAGAAAACATAACCAACCTACTATTCTTTTTAGATAAAAATAATGAGATTATAAACATGAGATAACAATATAATTGTAAACATAAATTACAACATTAAAATAATTTCAATAATTCTAATAAATTAGGTGACACTCGAAATCTCGCCAAAGAGATTCAATTTACCAACCACTAAGCATGGCAACGGTTAATTTGAAACCCCCCTTTGGTCAAATATTCAAGTGTTATCAACCGTAACTACTAGGGATGCCAATGTCCGGGGTTATATACCCAAGTAGTGGCATCCGTGGACTGCCCCAAGGAAACGGTCTGCCAGGGGTACGTAACCTCTCTGTGTGCCACCTGTACATCCACCCTTATTCCAAAAACCGAATACCGAAAAGGGTCCAAATAAGTCTCGTGCCATCTTAGGGTTTTGTGACACAATTTACGTGAGAATTCTCAAAACCAGGGCTCACCCTGAACAACCGGTATTAACCATCAACCCTTAATTTCGTACACTCTTTAAAACAAAGAGTCACCTTGAACAACTGGTATTAACCGTCAATTGTTAATTTTGTATATGTCGTTAATCATTTTAGTTAGTTTTGATATTAATCACAAATAATTCCAATTTTTAATCACAAATAATGTTATACCAACTCATTAAAATTCTCAACATAAAATATTACACATGTCTCACAATAATAAATAAATGTACAAAATTTAAATAAACAATTTATTTAAACCATGGTATGAAATAATAATTTAGATACAAAGAAAATAAACCATAAACACACAAATGCATGGATTTTTAATTTATAAGATTAGATTACCACAATATTAAATAAACCACAATACACCCATACATGAATTACTAATTCACAATATTTAATGAATTAGACCAACACAATATTTTTTTTTTTCCAAATAAAAATTAATTGAAGTTATGATCTTAAACCTGTCCATAAATTTTCAGGATATACCTTAGGTAAATAAAATTATAAATAAATTACTTATACAATTCTAAAATTCATGAAAATCCACAGAATATTCAATAAACATGTTTAGGTCATTTTTCAGAAATAATTTCCCAAAAATAAGTTATAAATAATTCTGTAAAATTCCCAGAAATTTCATGACACAGATTTATCACATTTTCTTAAATTAATTCCATACTTAAATTTATAAATCAAATCCATAATCTAAAAATTTATTATGAAACTAGACTTCTCAAATTTTATCTTTTAGTTAGAAATTACAAGATTTGGCTTAATATAGAATTTTTAATAAATTTTTAAACATATAGTAAAATCTATCTTATAGTTTCAAATTTAATTAAAAATTTGTATAAATTCGTACAAAGCTCAATAATTGTTGCAAAAATTCATGGATGAACTAGACACCATTTCCAACAACTGTGTAGAAGAAGTCACCTTCAAAATTTGAGTATACAATTATCTAAAAATTCGTACTAATTTTCTGACAAATTTAAGGGCAAATAAAATCTTCAATAATCTTTTTAATGGCATAAACTACACATGCAAGTCCAAATTCGACAATATTATCATGATTTTAAGACTACAAATATCTTCAAATATTTGATATATAAATCATAAATTTACATACAACTATAAATAAAATTCTATTTACAAGTTTAGTCATTTTATCATATAAATATAATTCGAAAATTTCAACATTAAAAAAAAAGAGAGGGTTGAGAGGGTTTTCTTACTTAGTAGTAGGATTGGAATGGAATAATGAAATGGTAGGAAAATATGCAACTTTAATCTCCTCCTCTTCTTCTACTAAGCTTGCTCACAGGAATTCCCCCGTTTTTTTTTTTTACTCTCTCTCCGATTAGTTTCTTTGTTTTTTTGAGGATCAAATCTGCATGTATGGATATGTATATATAGAGAGATTCTCCTGAGGCTCCTTCTCTCTCTTTTAATCATTCCCTTTAGTCCCATCAAATCTTCTAGTTCCAAGGAGTATATTTGAGTTAATATGTATACAATCCAAGTGTTGTTCTCTGCCGAAATATTCTTCTTCTTTTTTTTTTTTTTTTTTTTTTGTATTTGTGTGGGTTTCTTAAATTTGATACACTAAAATTTTTAACTAAGCTATTTAGTAAGAATAATTATCATGTTGGATCTTTATTAAAATAATTTATAAACAACAAATATTGAACACCTACAAAATTATTATTCTTAATAATGTCTTTGTTAGTGACTGAATTAGGTTAATTTAAAACTAACTTTTACACCAATATATATAATTTAGATAAACTCTGGATAAAATTAATTAATTTATTTATTTAAGAATAATTAAATGTGGGTTTTCACAAATGTAGAAGAATTAAAGAAAGAAAAAATTATTTTGAAAAATGATTTTGATATTATCTCTAATGAGAAAACTACTTTAAAAAATAATATTGATGATTTAACAAAAACACTTGAAAATTTTGTAAAGGTAGAGATAATCTCAGCATGCTTCTTGGAAATCAAAGATGTGTTTTTGATAAAACGGGTATTGGATATGACTCTATTAAGAAACAAAAGAATCTCAATACAATTTTTGAAAAGGCACCTCTCATGAGACACCCTCATATTACTTGTCACTATTGTAGAAAGAAAGGCCATTATATATCTTATTGTCCATTCAAGAAGAATATGAACATGGGAATTAAAAAGATTTGGATTATTAAGGGATCTAACAAAACTAACCAAGAAAGACCCAAGAAACTATGGGTACCAAAGACCAACACTTGATTGTTATCTTGTAGGTTTGCTTTAAGTCCAAAGCTAAAGAAGGGAAGTGGTACCTTGATAGTGGATGTTCCAAACACATGACTGGAGATAAATTATTCTTTACTAAACTATCATCGAAAGATGGAGGATTTGTTACTTTTGGAGACAACAAGAAAGGAAAAATCATCGGTATTGGTAGCATCGGTATTTCCCCTAACCCTTCTCTTGAAAATGTTTTACTTGTTGATGGACTTAAGCATAACCTACTTAGTATTAGTCAATTATATGATAAAGGTAATCGAGTTATTTTTGATAAATCACATTGCATAATTGAAAGCACAAATGATCATAAAGCTTTATTCGTTGGTAATCGCCATGATAATGTTTATGTTTTTCATCTTAATGATCTCTATGCTAGTGATGTTAAATGCTTATATGTTAATAATGAAAATAGTTGGTTATGGCATAGAAGACTTAGTCATGCTCATATGGATTTAATTGATAAATTTTTGAGAAAGGATTTGGTCATTGGACTTCTAAAAATTAAATTTGAAAAAGATCATCTTTGTAGTGCTTGTCAACAGGGAAAACAAACTAAAACATCATTTAAATCAAAATCTCATATTTCCACAACTAGACCTTTATAACTATTGCATATGGATTTATTTGGTCCCTCAAGGACATTTAGTCTAGGTGGTAAAAATTATTATCTTGTTATTGTTGATGATTATTCAAGATTTACATGGGTTATGTTTTTAGCACACAAAGATGAAACCTTTTCTTCTTTCACAAAACTCTATCGTAGAATTCAAAATGAAAAAGGCTTTCTTATTACTAATATTCAAACCGACCATGGTAGAGAACTTGAAAATGAAAAATTTGAATTGTTTTGTGATGAGCATGGTATTGGACATAATTTTTCAGCACCTAGAACCCCTCAACAAAATGGTGTAATAGAAAGGAAGAATAGAACTTTAGAAGAGATGAGTAGAACAATGCTTTGCGAAAATAATCTTCCTAAATATTTTTGGGCCGAAGTCGTTCACACCGCATGCTATATTTTAAATTGTGCATTAATTAGACCTATTCTCAAAAAGACTCCTAATGAACTTTGGCATGATAAAAAGCCCAACATTAGTCACTTGCATGTTTTTGGTTGTAAATGTTTTGTGCATAATAATGGTAAGGATAACTTAGGTAAATTTGATTCAAAATCTGATGAAGCAATTTTTCTTGGCTATTCCTTAACTAGCAAAGCTTATCGTGTTTTTAATAAAAGAACTCTTGTTGTTGAAGAATCTATATATGTGGCATTTGATGAAACTAACATCTCTACTCAAAAGCAAATTGTTAGTGATAATATAGATTTGGAACCAAATGTGGAAGATTCAAGTATCTACAAAGAAAAGAACCAACCATGTAAGTTGAACAAAGAGATTGAACAACCTATTCTCCCACCTTAAGAAGAAGGAGGAAACAATGATGATTTTCCAAGAGAATAGAAGTTTGTTCATAATCACCCTAAGGATTTAATCCTAGGTGACCCTACAAAAGGTATTGAAACTCACTCTTCACTTAGAAACATTTGTAGTAACTTGGTTTTTCTCTCTCAGATTGAGCCTAAAAACTTTCAAGAAGCCGAATTCGATGAACATTGGATGATAGCTATGCATGAAGAGCTTAACCAATTTGAGAGAAACAAAGTGTGGGAACTTATGCCAAAACCTAAAGATCATACCATTATCGGTACTAAATGGATCTTTCGAAACAAGCTTGATGAATTCGGCACAATTATAAGAAATAAGGCTAGACCTGTTGCACAAGGATATAATCAAGAAGAAGGTATTGATTTCGATGAAACCTTTGCTCCGGTTGCTAGATTAGAAGCCATTCCCATGTTACTTGCATTTTCATGTTTTAGAGATTTCAAACATTATCAAATGGATGTAAAAAGTACCATTCTTAATGATTTTATAAATGAGGAAGTTTATGTTAAACAACCCTGAGAGGGTAAAAAGCGAAAATCTAGGCCAAGCTAGGATCGGGTAAAGGCGAGCCGAGCTATGGGCAAGTTGGAATGGGCTTCGCCGTTGGGCCTAGTTAGCTCGGTCATAAAATAACTTAGATAGCCCAGTTGAAGTATGTCAAACTGAGGTACAGAAGTTGAGGGGAGGAACCGAGCTAGGTACAACTCGGTTGAATCTACCACATAAGCATGGCAATGTTAGCTCGGTCGTTTTGTTATACTACCGAGGTAAAACCATTTCACTTGGCTAAAGCAGTGGGAAGAGTGTTAAGGGATAAGCATTATCTTTTAGAGATGTGATTCCTAGGAAGGCTCTACATTGAGGAGTAAGAGTTCTACTAGGATTGTGCCACACATAATCTATAAAAGCTCATAGCAGGACCTACGTACAGGTATCATAATTTTGACTCCTAAATACACAGAGCGTTTGTCTATTGTCTATTTGCTGACTTAGGCATCGGAAAGGTTTCCAGCACACACCCGCCAGCTAGCTCACGTTTGTGTTTTCAGGAAGTAAAGCGACGACGTTTGGAGGAGCGCACACTTGATCAACAGGATTACACGAGAAGAATTATTTCGTGCTTGTACAATTGGCTCCGTCTGTGGGAAAATCACAAAGAACGAAACCTTTTGATCAAGTTTACCTCTCTAGTTGAAAGCACTGGTGCACAATGAAGACTTGCCGCAATCTACTATCAATGGGCAAACCCTGGAGGGGGTAGGAGGCGCGAAGGTTTACCTTCCATCCCTCCCATGGCAGATTTAGAACCCCAGCGGCGAAACTCCCAAAGGGACGCAAGGGAGAGACGGGGCACTAGCTCTCGTCACTCTCAAAGTCCTGAAAGACAGAGGTGAAGGCTGGATCCTCAAGTTCTAGAGGATCGCGTGAGGGAGCAAGACGAGTTAATAAGAAGGATAGCGGTAGACATGGAGACTATGAAGCGCTAGATAAAAGGGAAAGGGGTGGCGACAGGAGAGGGGTGCAAAGGTAACACACCCCCTCGCCACCAGAAAGATCGCGATAGACATACCACACCATCGTAAGAAGAAAGTAGGAGCCTTAGAACAGGCGACACTGAATCAAGGACCTCCCGGACTCGTCGCTCCAAGTCTGAGAGAACGAGGACTGAAAGGTCATATACGGAGGGAAGCACCTATCACCCCTCACACACGTACCAGACGACTTCCAAGCACACGGAGTTGCCTAGGTCGGCGGACTGGCGGACAATGCTCGAAGAAAGCGCCCAACGGAGGGAGGACACCAGGGCTCGCGACCCACACAGAGTTTCAGCCCTGCAGTGATTGGCCCCCATGACACATGGGAGTGTCGAGGTAGGGATGCCAATGTCGCGCCTTGCTTACGAACCAGCAGATAAAGTATTAGCAAGGTTACAGAGCTCGCCGTTCGTTCCGGCAATAGAGAACGCACCACTACCTTCGGGCTTCCATCAACCCAAATTCATATTTATGAAGGGAAGTCAGACCCCTACATGCACTTAAGCCACTTTCGCCAAGTTATGGCAGTATACCGGCAGAACGAGGCTTTAATGTGCATGTTGTTCCCATCCAGCCTTGGCGACCTAGGTCTAACCTGGTTTGAAAGGCTACCTGAAGGCAGCATCGCCTCATGGGCACAATTGGCAGAAGCGTTCTTGACCAGATTTAGGATGAATACCAAAACACCGGTGGAGATCGATCAGCTACTCTCCATTGACGTGGGCAAAAAGGAGACATTGAGGTCTTACAACAGCCGCTATTGAGAGACCTTCAACCAGATTGGGGATTTCCCTACAAACCTCGCCATTGCGCAATACAAACGGGGTTTACCAGTCGGCAACAAACTGAGGGACTCAATAACAATGATGCCACCCCTCACAATGGAGGCCTTGATGGAGAGGGTGCATCAACATATCCGGGTAGAGGAAGACAGTGCCCGTGTTAAAGCAAAATCTGGCACAACAGCATTGTCAGATAAAAAGACTACAGCGAAAGTTAACATGGTAGAACAACCTAGTAGGAATGGACGAGGCAGGCGAGCCAACAGAGAGGACCCAGAAAAAAGGAAGTTAAGAGTCCGCACTGCTATCACTACCGTGTTCAATAAACCTATCTACCGGATTCTCAGCGAGATACGTAATGAACCCTTCATTCGGTGGCCAGCCAAGCTGGGAGAAGCACAAAGGGGCTATGACGAGAGGTCCCGTTGCACCTTCTATGATGAAAAGGGGCACTGCATTGAGAATTGCACACCGTTGCGACAACATTTGGAAGAATTAGTGGTTGCTGGACACTTGGACTAGTACATTGAAGGAGGAACACAACCAGCCCCACAGGACCCCAACAGGGCCAACAGAATGTCGGTCGACGGTCCACCTCAAGGCGTAATCAACGTTATACATGGAATCATCGAACCCGAGCGGGTATGTGAGCTTAGGGGAATGATCAAAAAGGCTGAGCACTTGAGAGAGGTACTAAGTGCACAACCATCTGTCAAAAAGGGCAAAATAGAAGCCACAAACATCATATCATTCTCAGATAGGGACTTAGCAAGGCTGCATTGCCCTCATAATGACGCACTGGTGGTCACACTGCGCGTCAAGAATTTTGATATCAGACGGATCCTGATTGACCAAGGAAGCTCATGCGAGATAATGTACTATGAAACCTTCAAACAACTGAAATTAGAGGACAAAGACTTGGCACCTGCAACATCTCCCCTCGTCGGTTGCAACTCAATGCCAGAATGGCCAGTTGGCAAGATCATCCTACCAGTCAAAGCAGGAACCGTAACAAAATAGGTGGAATTCTGGGTATTGAAGGTCCCTTCCACCTACAACATCATCTTGGGAAGGACATGGCTGCATGCCATGCGCTCAGTAGCGTCAACCTACCATCAGGCGTTGCGGCTCCCCAATGAAGCTGGGGTGATCGAAGAGGTCTTGGGAGACCAAATTATGTCAAAACAGTGCTTCGTCACAGTAAATGGCAGCTGGGCTGCAAAAGGGTATGTCCAAATGGTGGAAGAGCCAGAGAGCAACGAACTGTTCGCAGATGTCGGCAAAGCAGCAGAGCAGAAAGCAGTGGAGGACTTGGTTGAGGTAAGGATAGATGAAAAGGACCCAGAAAAGTTCTCTTTGCTAGGCTCATCTTTGTCCAGCACTGAGAGAACTGAGATAATGGAATTCTTAATCTCAAACATCGAAGTGTTCGCCTGGACACCATATGACATGCTTGGCATAGACCCTAAGTTCATCTGCCACTAACTTAATGTCCACCCAAACGCCAGACCAATCATACAGCGAACTCACAGATCGGCACTCCACCACGCGAAAATAGTGGCAGAGGAAGTGGGTAACTTGCTAGAGGCATGAGCCATTAGAGAAGTGCACTATCCCAAGTGGATCTCCAATACTGCAGTAGTGCCAAAGAAGAACAAAAAATGGCGTGTCTGCGTGGATTACAAAACAGTCAACAAGGCATGCCCAAAGGACAGTTTTCCCTTACCACGAATAGACCAACTGGTGGACTTAACGGCAGGACATAGCCGACTTAGCTTTCTTGATGCGTATAGAGGTTACCATTAGATCGCTATGTTTAAGCCAGACCAGGAGATCACATCTTTGACGACGCCTAGAGAACTGTACTGTTACAAGGTCATGCCCTTTGGCCTAAAGAATGCAAGGGCAACTTTTCAACGGATGATCACCAAAATGTTTGAACCATTGTGGGCAGAACGATGGAAGCTTACATAGATGACATGGTGGTCAAAAGCAAGGATGAGAAGGACCACATCAGGGACCTAGATGAAATGTTCCAAATCCTGAAGAAGAACAAGTTACGCCTGAACGCATCTAAGTGTGCATTCGGTGTAGGATCAGGCAAATTCCTAGGCTTCCTGGTAACCAACCGAGGTATAGAAGCTGACCCTTCTCAGATCAAAGCAATCCAGGAACTTGAGAGGCCTAACACAGTCAAAGAGGTACAGCATCTCACTGGCCTAGCAGCCGCACTCAACCGGTTCATAAGTCGATCGTCAGATAGATGTCGACCATTCTTCCAAGCTTTGAAAGCCAAATTTGAGTGGGATGAAGAATGCGACCGTGCCCTAGAGAGCCTGAAGGAGTACATGACCTCTCCCTCATTATTAGTAACCCTAGTACCAGGAGAAGAGCTCTTTTTGTACTTGGCAGTTTCACAGCATGCAGTCAGCGCAGTGTTGGTCAGAGCGGAAGGAATCCAACATTTGTCTATCTTCTATGTTAGCAAAACCTTGCTGGACGCTTAAACAATGTACCTACCATTGGAAAAGCTGGCCTTAGCTTTGATGATGGCTTCAAGGAAATTGGCGCATTATTTCCATGCCCACACCATAATCGCCCTAACAGCTTTCCTATTAAAGGTCTTGTTTGAGAGGGTGAACTTTTCTGGATGAATCTTGAAATGGGCAGTAGAGCTGGGACAGTTCGACATCAAGTTTCAACCCAGAACAACAATAAAAGCCCAGGCTTTGGCAGACTTTGTGGTTGAGTTCACACCAGGAAGTCATTACATATGCCCAGTTGACTTGACCGGAACAACCGAAAGGGGGATGGAAAGTGCCACAGGAACTACACAGCCCCCAAAACAAGGTGCCCAGCTACATTCCAAGCCATACAGGATTGAAGACAGGAAGGAAGGGGCAAACCATGCTATTCCCAGCGAGAACTCATCAATAAGTAAAAACTTGGGACAGTGAGATAGTGAAGAGCAAACCCCAACAGCAGGCATAAACTTGGAAGAAAACATCAGCAACACACATGACCCCAAGACATCATCCGACCCCTCTACTTGCTGGAAACTATTCGTCGGAGAGATGTGGAAGCTCTTCGTGGATGGAGCATCCAATAGGCACGGAGTAGGACTTGGCATAGTCCTTATCTCACTAGATGGCTTAGTAGTGGAACAGGCAGTCAACCTTGGCTTCCCAGCATCCAACATTGAGGCGGAGTATGAAGCATTGTTAGCAGGCCTAAAATCAGCACTTTTCATGAAGGCCACCGAGCTAATGGTTTACAGTAACTCCCAGTTGGTAGTAAACCAGATTTCAGGCGACTACGAGGCAAAAGATGAGAGGATGGCTAAGTACCAAGAGCTAGTCAGAAAGGAGATCATGAAGTTCGAAGTAGTGCGGATAGAGCAAATTGGCCGAGAAGAAAACAGTAAAGCAGATGAACTAACAGGTTTTGCCTCAATGGCAGACACATCTATCCCACATTCATTATTGATCGACTTCTTACCCAGACCAAGTATTGAAGAACCCGAAATAACTGAGGTATGTTGTGCCGAACTAGGCCCTTCATGGATGGATCCTATCATCGCATTCTTAAAAGACGGCATCTTACCCGAAGAGAAGAAAGAAGCCAACAAAATAAGAGCAAAGTCACGGCGATTCTGGCTCTCTCCATCATTGGCGTTATACAAAAAATCCTTCACAGGACCTTACTTGAAATGTGTCCATCCTAGCAAGGTCGAGGCGTTCTTGTTCGAGAGACATGAAGGCGTTTGCGGAAGCCACCAAGGAAGAAGATCATTGGCTTACAGAGCAATCTCACAAGGATATTGATGGCCATACATGCAAGCAGATTCTGAGAAGTATGTCAAGAGGTATGAGAAATGTCAGAAGTTCGCACACCAGATACACCAACCAGCCACAGAGCTTCTACCATTAACTAGCCCATGGCCCTTCGCAATGTGGGGTCTGGACATAGTGAGACCACTTCCAACAGCTCCTGGCAACAGAAAGTTCTTTCTCACAGCAACAGACTACTTCACAAAGTGGGTGGAGGCCGAAGCACTCGTATCAATAAAGGAGAAAGACATAAAGAAGTTCGTCTGGAAAAACATCATAACCCAATTCGGCATACCCAAGGCCCTAATAGTTGACAACGGCACCCAGTTTGATGGCAAAATCTTCAGGGGCATACCCTCAGGCAAATGGCCAGGCAGAAGTTTCAAACAAAGTTGTTTTAGATGGCTTAAAGAAAAGGTTGGAAAAAACAAAGGGAAAGTGGGCTGAGGAGCTTCCTCATGTTTTATGGGCTTACCGTACCACACATCGGCAGTCAATTGGAGAAACACTTTTGTCCTTGGCCTATGGCATGGAGGCTGTAATCCCACTGGAAGTAGGCCTCCCTACTATCAGAAGTAAAAATTTTGACTCAGACTTAAACAAAGAAGCCATAGCCTTGGAACTCGACCTTGTAGAAGAAAGAAAGGAAAGAGCTCTAGTTCACATTGCCTCATACCAGCAGAAGTTATCTAGAAAATATAACAAAACAGTGCATCCGAGGCAATTCAAGATTGGGGACTGGGTATTACGCAAAGCAATGGGCAACACTTTGGTACCCGGAGATGGCAAGCTAGGACCTAACTGGGAAGGACCATACAAAGTGGTTGGTTTAGCCGGAAAAGGGGCATATCACTTGGAGGATGGAGACAGCAAGGCTATTCCCAGGCCTTAGAACACCGCCAATCTCAAGTTATTTTATTTTTAGCTTTCTCTTAGAATATTTGTAATTTTTCCCCCTTTTTCAAATAAAACAAGTAGTTTACTTTCTCAGCATAAATCTTTCTATTGTAAAAGTTGTTCTAAGTCATTACCAGTAAGGGGCAGTCAGAAAGTTTGGCAAGAATAACCAGACATTGAGCTTTCTTCAGCTGAGATCAGGATCTAGGCTGAAGAAGTTGGCCCGAATAAGCAACATTGAACTCTCTTCAATCGAGATCAGGATCTAGGCTGAAGAAGTTGGCAAAAATAACCAACAATTATCTCTCTTCAGCCGAGATCAGGATCTAGGCTGAAGAGATTGGCAGGAATAACCAACAGTTTTCTCTCTTCAGCCGAGATCAGGATCTAGGCTGAAGAGGTTGGTCGGAATAACCAACAGTTATCTCTCTTCAGCCGAGATCAGGATCTAGGCTGAAGAAGTTGGTAGGAATAACCAACAGTTATCTCTCTTCAGCCGAGATCAGGATCTAGGCTAAAGAAGTTGGCAGGAATAACTAGCAGTTATCTCTCTTCAGCCAAGATCAGGATCTAGGCTGGAGAGGTTGGCAGGAATAACCAACACTTATCTCCCTCCAGCCGAGATCAGGATCTAGGTCGAAGGAAGTTGGCAGGAATGACCAACATAAAAGCAGATTACAAATCTCTAGAACCGAGATAGCTGTCTCTGCAATGAAATGTTAAAAGGAAAATCATATATAAGTGTAACCGAACAAACAGTTGAAGAAATAGCAGATTTCATTGCATTTCAAAATATCCATTACAAGCAAGATACAAACCAAACAAAAAGATGAGGCAAAAATGAGGATTTCATTCAAAAGGGTGTAACAAAAGATGGGGCTTCAGCCCGATTACAAATTCTTTCAACAATAAAAGACGAAAATATAAGATCAGGCAAATAGATTGTCTAGATCTGCATCCAGATTAACCCGAGCTTCACCACTCGGTAGCCCGGTTCCAGTAAGAAGGTCGGTCCCAGCCATATCTTCAACCGTAATAGGCACCGCTGGATCCACCCGAGCTGACTGCACGGTTTGGAGACCGGGATCATTGGTAGTAGCTGGGGCGTTGTTGGGCTCTGGGGATGCCTCTTGATCCTCCATTACTTAAAGAAATTTTTGTTGAATGGCATTGGCGTAGTCCGCCATATAATTCGGAATGAAGTGGGGATGAGGGTTCTGAAAAACCTCGGTTTCTTGGCCATAACCGAGCTTCGACACAGTTGCCTTCCATCCGCATTTGAAAAATATGTCCTTAGCAGCTTCACATTACAGGATGTAGGTGGCCTCCCCTTCTTTGTAGCCGCAGTCCTCAGCTTCATCTGCGCTCTTCTTTAACTTGGCGATCTCGGCATCTTTTTTCTTTTCGAGCTTGGCCAACTCGCGCAAATAGCGATCTTTTAGTGCGGCCAAAGCCTTCTGCTTGTCCGTTTTCGACGAGTCGACCAACCTAGTAAGTCTGGTAATTTCAGCTTGAAGCTCGGTTGTTTTTTGCTGGGCTTCCTCCAGCTCAGTTGTCTTAGCATTGGCGTCTGCAACGGCCAGTCGTGCTGTTTTACACAGCTCCAACACGCGCTTGTGAGCAACGTGGTTCTTCTGCATGGCCTACAAAAGGAGAGATAGCAATTATGATTAAAACCGTGTAAACAGATGTGTGAATTGGAAAAACAAGCAAAGGGAGAACTTACCAGCACCATCGACTTTGTTGCCGAGCGGATGGCCTTCAGCTCAGTCAGATGATCGTGATGCTCCATGTCGGCTGGCAGGTACACGCTCTTGGCGAGGTTGAAGGCAAGCGAGTGGTCTTTCTCTGCAACCACTGTGTCGGCGTCCGAGACAGTGCGGTTCTTGTAGGTTATTTTTGGAGCCCACTCTGAAGGGCTAGCTCGGCTTGATTGCCTTGGCTCGGGGCTTGACCGCGCTGTATCAGGAATCACGCGCTCGTCCTCATCGATCAGTCGTTGCCGCTCGGTCGAGGCCGAGCGGGGTCGCTTGTTTGGCCAGGATGACGAGGCCCGGGCTATTGGGAGGGCTACCACAGCCTCTTGTGTTTGTCTGGCTTGTGGTGTTTCGGTTGGACCACCGGTGGCAAAAGTTGTTGTCTCGGTGATCAAAGCCTGAACAGCCCGGCGCTTGGCCATTTCTTGCTCTTCGGTCAAAGGAATGAGGTTGATTTGTGGCAAGTTTGGGTCTGGTTCTGGAGATGGTTCGAGGAGGAAGTCAGTTACCCTGGTCTTCCTCCTACCACTATATCTGTATGTTGGTTCAAAATTGAGTAGCTCGGCCCAACCTCGATCGCGATACCAAAGCGCGGCGTGGAGTGTGTCTAAGTTGGGGTATTGGTATTGTGACTTTAGCTAGTTCAAGTCTGCATAAGGAGAAAGGCCAACAGTTAGCGCGGTGTAAAATTTATAAACAGTAAGAGCAAAAAAAGACAAACTAAGCCGAGGTATTCATACTGGCTGTTCCTTTTTTCCAATTAATATCGTAGCCCGGTACTTGGGCTTCCTGGTCTTCAAAATTGCCAGAAACCTAGAAAAAGTCGTCGTCATTCATATATTTGTCCGGTGTATTTTTAATTATTTTCTCACGGCATCTTCTTATTCTTAAATAATACACCCAGCCATTTTCATTTTGGCCAAGTGAGTATTAACGAAATATCTCGGCTAAACCGAGGTTGAGGCCAAGCCGGCGGTTTAGCTCGGCGATGCCGTTTATTATTCTGTATGAGTTTGTGGAGAGCTGAGTGGGGCAGAGTCTTATTTGCCTAAGGAATTCGCAAAGGAGTGGCTGAACGGGAAATCGAAGACCAGCTTCAACGATGGATATTACGGTGAAGGGAACGAAGCCCGGTTTTCCCCAGGGCGTGGTATCTAGTTCGGCAAGTGAAAGATAGACATCGTCGGGAATGTTGTAGTCCTTGCGGAATTCGGCGATGACACCAAGGGAGTTTACTAAGAACCGGTATTTACCCATTTAGATTTAAATTATGTATAAATTAGCTCGAAGTCCTAGCTCGGTGTTGAGATGACGCTAAGGCTAAGTTTGGGATACCCCAAATAATCCAAAAAGTCAAAAAGTTACTCAAAAAGTTAAAAAGTTAACACTATTCACCAAAAGTAAACAATTATAGCTGCACAACTCCCAATTCAAATTTTACTCTACAAACCAATTTTTACAATTTTTTATTACACATTTTTTCATAAAAAGTCAAAAAGTTAACCCAAACATCCATATTTTCAACCTCAATTTTTTAGTCCAAAAACACAAAAAGTGCACTTATTTAGTCTTCCCAAACTTGGCCTAAGTATCTCGGTTGAGCGTGCAAAGGTGTGCCTGGCCAACCTAGTCAAAGTCTGCAAAGGGGAGATAAAAAGTGTTATGCCCAGATAACTGAACTGGGGCTAAAGAAAGCAGGATAAATAAATATAAACTCTAGATCGGCTAAGTGGGTTGCAACCCTTAACTCGGTCATAGTGCGAGTTTTTAGCCCGGTTACTGAGCATTAAGGATCTTAGCTCGGTCAAAGCATGGGTTTTAGCTCGGTTATTGGGTAAGGATTTCTAGTTCGGTCAAGTATGCACCTATCATAAACTGGTTCCTAGTTCGGTCATGGGGTTATACACGATCAAAAGAATCGCATTTAAGATTGATTGAGGATTCCACTAGGGTGTTTATGGTCTGGGGATATGGTTTTTAAGTTTTCGTGGTCCTTACCCATTTGTGCGAAATTGCGGGAGCATGTTTTGGAAAATATATGTGCATATACATGACTATATTGTACATGTTCACGAAATAAACAGAAAAAGTGAAGGATTGAGGCACTTACAGTTTTAAGATAGAAGGACGTAGATCAAAACCGCAAGGATGGCAATAAGAACGCGAGCTTTGCAGCTGCTATGCTTGGGGAAAATGAAGGCTCAGGGGCAAGAGAGAAGATGAACAGTGGTGTGTTTTGTTCAAAAAGTGGGGTTTTCGTATAAAGCATAGAAAGAGCGGGACTGTTCAAAATTTGCGGAGTACGAAGACGACTGTGACAGCTATACTTGGCCAATGGGAGCTTGCCACGTGTTCAAGGGAATATAAAACGATTCAGATGTGCAGAGCAATTAAAAAGACGTTTATAGACCGGACTCATCGGTAGCCCGGTGGAAGGTGAGCTCAGTTGGCTAGAATATTTTTAGCTCGACGAAGAGAAAGGTAATCCCAAGCATGCGTTGCAGATGGCATTAAGAGGCAATTGAGAGGGTAAAAAGTGAAAATCTGGGCCGAGCTAGGACCGAGTAAAGGCGAGCCGAGTTGTGGGCAAGCTGGAATGGGCTTCGCCGTTGGGCTTAGTTAGCTCGGTCATAAAATAACTTAGATAGCCCAGTTGAAGTATGCCGAACCGAGGTACAGGAGCTGAGGGGAGGAACCGAGCTAGGTGCAGCTCGGTTGAATCTACCGCATAAGCATGGCGATGTTAGCTTGGTCGTTTTGTCATACTACCGAGGTAAAACCATTTCACTTGGCTAAAGCAGTGGGAAGGGTGTTAAGGGATAAGCATTATCTTTTAGAGATGTGATTCCTAGGAGGACTCTACATTGAGGAGAAAGAGTCCTACTAGGATTGTGCCACACAGAATCTATAAAAGCTCATAACATGACCTACGTACAAGTATCATAATTTTGACTTCTAAATACACAGAGCTTTTGTCTATTGTCTATTTGCTGACTTAGGCATCGGAGGCGTTTTCGGCACACATCCGCCAGCTAGCACACATTTGTGTTTTCAGGAAGTAAAGCGACGACGTTTGAAGGAGCGCACACTTGATCAACAGGATTATACGAGAAGAATTATTTCGTGCTCGTACAAACCCCCAGGTTTTGAAGATCATGCTTTTCCAAATCATGTTTTTAAACTATCAAAAGCTTTATATGGTTTGAAACAAGCACCTCGTGCATGGTATGAACGATTAAGTAAATTTTGGATTGAAAATAATTTTTATAGAGGAACAATTGACACAACACTTTCTGTTAAAACTAAAAATGATGATTTACTTATTGTGCAAATATATGTGGATGACATTATATTTGGTGCTACTAATTAAACCTTGTGTAAGGAATTTGCTAAGTGTATGCAATGTGAGTTTTGAGATGAACATGATGGGGGAGCTAAATTATTTTCTTGGACTTCAAATCAAACAATGTAAGGAAGGAATTTTTATCAACCAAGCTAAGTACACAAAAATACTACTCAAAAAGTTTGGTATGTATGACTCAAAAATAACTGGAACACCTATGAGCCCATCCATTAAGCTAGACAAGGATGAAAAAGGTAAGTCTATTGATCAAACAAAATATCAAGGTATGATCGGCTCACTTCTTTATTTAACTACAAGTAGACCTGATATTATGTTTAGTGTTTGTATGTGTGCTAGATATCAATTAAATCTTAAGGAATCACATCTCAATGTTGTTAAAAGAATTTTTAGATATCTTGTTGGCACTCAAAATTTGGGACTGTTTTATCCTAGAGGTGTTGCATTTAATTTAATTAGTTACTCGAATGTCGACTTTGCCGGATGCAAACTTGATAGAAAAAACACCAGTGGCACTTGTCACTTTTTTGGTAACTCATTAGTAGCTTGGTTTAGCAAAAAACAAAATTTTGTTGCTTTATCAACGGCTGAAACTGAATATATAGCTTCCGGAAGTTGTTGTGCCCAAATACTTTGGATGGAACAACAATTGGAGGACTTTGATTTGCATTATGATCATATCCCTATTAAATGTGATAATACTAGGGCCATCAATTTAAGCAAAAATCCGGTTCAACATTTACGAACAAAATATATTGAAATTTGACATCATTTTTTAAGAGATCGTGTTCAAAAAGGGGATATTGTATTTGAATTTGTAAACACCGACAAGCAATTGGCGGATATTTTCATAAGAGCATCTCCAACCCATCCTTCATATCTTCAAATATGAAGGATGGTCTCCTCCAACCCACCCTCTAAATTCATCTCCATTTGGGAGGAGAATGAATTCATCCTCCATATTTGAAGGGAGGATAAAAAAATGAAGGCTCCCTCCAAAACACTATTCATTTTGTATTTCTTATTATATTGCAAATAACTTTTAATTTGTAAATTTAATTTTTATAAAATTGACATTATTAAAGAGTATAAAATCATACCTTTAAAATGAATATAATATTAAATATATTTTACAAAAATTTTAAAATTAAATATTTATTAATGAATAAAAATTACTTTTTGAATAGAGTTTGAATGAAGGAAATGAAGGATTGTGGTTGGAGTTTGAATGAATAGTGACTTCCTCTATATTTACTTTTTGAATAAAAAACATTATTTTCATCCTCTTAATGAGAGTATTGCATTGGAGATGCTCTAAAACCCTTAAGCGAGGATCGCTTCAATTTTATTCGTGGCGAGCTTGGAATGTCAATTTCTACTTAAAAAGTTTTGTTATGACTGTGAAACTTGAATTTTTGTTAAAATGATATATGTGTATTGCTACATTGATATGGAAACATTTATATCAGTTGAATGCTCTCAAGTCCTTCATACATTTATTCTCCTTAACAGTTTACTATTCTCAACTGTGTAATTTTTTTTTAGGTTCTGCATATTAAGGTAAAATTAACTTTGCATACATTGATTTTTTTAAACCCTCATGGTATTTTTTTTTTTTTTTGCATTACCATTCCAGCAACACCAACGTCCCATTAAGTTTAATTTATACTGGCATTATTTTATTTTTTTATTTTGCTATTAGGCTTAATTTCTTTTATTTTTATTTTTTTTTCTTGTTATTATTTTTTGTATGGACTTAATTTTCTTATTTTTTTTTTCTGCTTTTTAATTTCATTTTTCAGTACTTAAACATAAAAACAAAAACAAATCAAAATACAAATATTTACATAAAAAAAAAAACAAAAACACCCTTCATTTTTTTACGGCCATACGCCGATCGAAATAAACGTTAAAAAAAAAAACCCTTCTTTTTTTTTCCAGCCATACGCCGATCTTACTTACTCGCCTCTTCCATCGTTTTCTTCTTCTTTTTATCACCTTGGGCAACCCTTGACGCCCTTGCCCCCGTGCTTTCATCGAGAGTGATGACTCCCCGCTAACTATCAAAGGTCAAGAACGGCGTTGCTCCAAATCGGGCTATGGAGATGGTCTTCCGTTTAAGCTCTTTATTTTCTGCCTTCAGTGCGCCTATTTCTGCTCGCGCATCCTTATTCATGGGCTGGAGCAGAGAGAGTTGGGCATTGACCTGATGGAGCTCAATCGTCCTGTTCTGCAGTCGGTGAGCCAATTTTGTGATTGCAGTCACCGTCTTCATACAAGACGTCAGTATGAAATGATTGGCTTCAATGTTTGATTGAGTTGCCATTATTTACTCAATCGACATCATAGGAAGGTTGGGAAGAGTAGAAGCCGGGGCACTTGGCCCAGTAGAGCTTAAGGGATCGTTCAGGCCCGGAAATAGAGTGAGGGGACGGGATGAGGAAGCCATGGTTTAGAGGTGAGAGGTGTACAAGAAATGAGTTGCAAAGAAACAGAAAAGAGTGGTGAAGAAGAGATAGAAGAGAATGGTGAAGAAGAAAATGGAAGAGTGTGTAATTAAGAAGAAGGCAAAAGAAAAGAAGACAAGAAGGGAGAGGGAGCCGAGGAGAGTACAAATCGAGGCCTGCTTTTGCCGGCCAATGACGCAAAAGTGAGGCCGCATGTCAAACGCGTTTATCGAAGAAAAAAGAGAGGCGCGAGAGAGTTGTATGTGTATGCATATATGTATATATATTTTTTGAATTGTATAGATGCCATTTATCACTATCATTTTCCTCCTCCTCCTCCAGATTCTGAGCCATAATTTCCTTTTGATAATATCACAGGGGGAGAAACCTATAATATGATGTTATGTATTATGGTATTATTTTCAAACTAATCTGATGTTATGTATTTATAGTTTGATATCTTAATTTTATATCATGTTATTGATTAAAGCTTATTTATTACACATGTGCTAACCTATGTATTTAGAAATGAATTCAGGGAGCATGACTTGAGGGGAAGCCTTTCTTACTCCCAAATCACATCAAAACATCATTGTGTGCCATCATCAAAAAGGGAGAGATTGTTAGACTTATTTATTTTGATAATTTATTTAATTGTGTTTTAATTTATTTGAAAGAGAAAAATAGAATCCAAAATTTATTTTGATTATTTATTTAATTATATTTTAATTTATTTGAAAGAGAAAAATAGAATCAAAATTTATTTTGATGATTTATTTGAAAGAGAAAAATAGAATCAAAATTTATTTTATCCCATTATTTCTCACATAAACCTTTATTCTAAATGTTGTTAGAATGTATTTAATATTTGATTAAATCAGGAGTTCAAATAGTCCAAAACAAAGGTTCAAACAGCCTAGCATAGCAGCAAGCCAAAAGGTTCAAAAGGTTCAAGTGAAAGATATTCAAATTTATAATGATGGAGTGGAAGATATTCAAATTAGTAATGATGGAAGTACAACGGCTATAAACGGCTATAAATTCAAATGAATACAACGGCTATAACCGGCTATAAGTTTCATTATATATACCAAAGTCTCTAATGTAAACAAGTTACTAAAAAAACCAGAAAATATTATTTGATCTATAATCACTCACATCTATTCTCTGAAAAATTCTCTGAGAAGTGTTCTTCGATTTTTGTTTACATCATTTCTCAGAAATTATACACTGAGCCTTATAGCATTAAGCTCATCTTTCCTGTGTGAGGTTTACAGAAAAACCAGAGCTTCATTTTTATACCTATCTTTGAGAGATAATTATTGTAGCTTTCTGTTAAAACAAAAACACATTCTTTTCAATCTTGTAAGAGTGTAGTACACTCAGTGTTCTTGACTTAGAAAGTCAGTGTAAAATTTGTAGAGGATTGCTCCATCTGTGAAAATGTTGCTAGCACCTTGTGAAGCTAGAGTATAGTGGAAAATTTCAAGTGAAGCTTGAGGAGTGGATGTAGGCCGAGTTGAAGCTGAACCACTATAAATTTGTTTGCCTCTCTCTCTCTTATCTCTTTATTTTATTTTAAATTGCCATAGCTATATTTCACATTTTTACTGTGCTAAAATTATTAACTGACATAGTTGTTAAGACACTTGTTTTAATTTTTTTTATTTCATTAATTATATTTATCTATTGTACTAGTCATAATTTTTATTAGGGTATTATTAATTTTAATTATAAAAACTTAATTCACCCCCCTCTTATGTTATCTTTTGGGTAACAGTCTCTATTTGCCATGGCTTATGGCACTGAAGTAGTTATCCTATTGGAAGTCAGCATTCCAGGGATTAGAACCCAGGGAGTGGAAAATGGTACTAATAAGGCATTTCTAGCCCGAGATCTAGACCTACTGGAGGAGAAAAGAGAAAGAGCAGCAATTCGACTGGGGGCATACCAGCAACAACTTGCTAGGACTTACAACAAGAAGGTTAACCCAAGAGAGTTTAAAGTTGGGGACCTTGTGCTGGGGAAAGTGGTCAGCAAGAAGAAGGATCACAGGGAGGGCACGCTAGACCCAAATTGGGAGGGACCTTATAGAATCATCTCGGTCGCCGGCAATGGGGCATATCGGCTTGAGGACAGTGATGGCAAAGAGTTGCAAAGGCCCTAGAACACTTGCAACTTGAAGTTTTTCTATCATTAGATTTTTTGTTTTTTTCGAAATTTATGTCATAATTTTATTAGCCAAGGTAGTAATAAAATTCTAGTTTGATGAATTTGAAATTTGTGTGAAAGGACTGATCAGTCCTATGGCGATGTTTCTAAAGCGAAACATGATGAATAACTTAGACTTATTATATAGCAGAGTTGAATTAGATTTGCACATAATAGAGTTGAACTAAGTTGGCGATGTTTCTAAATGAAACATGACAAATAACTTAGACTTATTATATGGCAGAGTTGAATTATACTTGCATATAATAGAGCTGAAGTAAGTTGGCGATGTTTCTAAGTGAAACATGACAAATAACTTAGACTCATTATATGGCAGAGTTGAATTATATTTGCATGTAATGGAGTTGAACTAAGTTAGATCAACCTGGACTTGCCATATTGGTAGAGTCAAACTCAGAAGAAAACTAAGTTCATTAATAGAGAGACCGAGGTTGAAACACCTCGAAAAATCTCTGTTTGAAACTAACTTCGGCAAAAGACCATAAACACATGCTTAATGTGAACTTAAGTAAAGCTTAGGTTCACATTAGGAGGCAAGAAGTAGGAATGATGAAAAAAACTTAAGAGCTTGGGACTTGTTGAAATTTTCAGAAAAAAAATTACAAGTTAAAATGGGCTTAACACCTGTTGAAATTTTGGAGAAATTTATAAGTTGGAGTTAGCTGAGGTAATTATGAATAAAATTTCCGAGATACATATTACCTGAGGTGACTAACTAGGTTGTCAAAACTTGGAAAGGGCGAAGTCTTAATACAAGATAGCATATGGAGGTAAAAAAGCAATACTTGTAAAAATATTTTGATATTTTTAAAGTGTTAGCCGAGGTACGAAAATGGTTGGCCGAGGAAAACAGTTAAGGTTTATATCCGAGGTATTATATCCCGGAGCTATTATACAGTTAAGGTATACTTCGAAGAAATGCAACAATATTCTAAGTATGAAAGCAGTAAAAACGTGCATAGAAGAAAAGATGGCATACATTTGACACTTGGAAGAGAATATAAGATTTGTATTCAAAGGATGGAACTTGTTCTGATACAAAAAGAAGGCACATCTTCCAGATTGAAACTTAACATTATTCAAACAAAAAGGTTACAACAACTACAAAAGAAGAAATACAAAGCATAAAAAGGGAAAAGATTCTAAATGGATCGCTCTGTTTCAACGATTAGCTGTGTATCGATCTCGGCAGACAACTGAGAAAGCTTCTCGGCAGTCCTCTCCGCCTCAATTTCGGCATCAATCTCGAGAAGAGTTTGGTCGAGGCTCTTCTCAGTTGTCTGTACCTCGGCTTCTGACATGGCTCTTTTGGGAGAGGCACTCTTGGAGACTTCGTCCTCATCATCATAAATCAAGTCTACGACTTGATCATTCAGAGTTGGGGACTTGACCCCAGTAGCAGCGTCCTTCTTGTCAACATCATTAGCCTTGGAGTCCTCGTCCTCGGCCTTATCCTCTGAATCCTTTGGAGCTAGAGGGAAGGACACTTTTAGCTGGTCAATATTCTGAAGTGGGGAGTCCACTGGGACAGACATTTTGTTGAGTGCTGCCGTCCAATTGAGGTAATAACCTCGGTTGTAAGCTAGGTTGACTTGCTCTTTATATTGATCTCGGACAACGACCTGACTTTCTTCATAAGCCTTTACATCAGCCGCCTCAACCTCGGCCTCCTTTGAGTCAACGACCTCCTTTGAGTCAACGGCCTCTTGAAGCTTAGCCTCTAAATCAGCTGCCTTGGCCTTGGCAGCCTTGAGATCGATTTTGGCGGCCTCGGCTTCAGCATCGGCCATTTTTGTTTTTTCTTCGGCTAAGTTCTGAGCAGCCTTGGAAGCCTTGGCTTGATCCAGCAAAGCTCAATTGTTAGCTTCAACATAATTGAGTGAGGTGAGGAGTTTGACAGCTTCCTTAGTTTTCTTTGCCAACTCCTTCCTTGTCATCTTAGTCTTAACTGTATATGAATGAGCATGCTGGATAACCTGCAAGAAGTAAAACAGATTAGTGAAATTTGACTAAGTATAGAAAGACTGTAAAAGAGTGAATGAAGAGGATTACCAAGATTGAGTGCTACATCATGAGGCCAAAGTTTTCATACACATGGAGGTCGGCCATGTGATTCATATCCTCGGGTAATAGCACGGCCATTGACAGGGTGGCGTTGACCTCCACATCCTTGATCGCGCTGTCACCGGCCATCAAGGGTTTATCCCCCACCATGACCTCGGGTGCCCAGATCATGTTACGGGGAAAGCTGCTGCCTTCGGGATGGTCGGACCTCGGCTTCTTGGTCGGTGGGGCATCGGACGATAGGGCCTCGGCTGGTCTCTTGTCGGCAGAAGGAGTGCTCTTTTCAGTCTCGGCTAGTTTGGAGATTGGTACAATGTCCTCAGAATCAATCTGAGTCACTGTAGCCTTAGCCTTAGCCTTTGTCTTCTTGACCCTCTTTGGCTTAGGCTTGGATTGAAATGGAGAAGAGGAGAACTGCACAGTCACTACCCAGGGATGTTGGCTAGAAGGTCCTCAACAACTACTAGTTTGCGGCTCATTTTGTCGACAGGGGAAGCAACTGTTACTTTGGTGCCAAAGTGTATTTCTGGAAGGGCGGTTGGGGGATTGACTGGGTCGTAAGCCGATGCCTCAGAATCTCGGCGTTTGTGGCTGTGAGTTCTGCTGGCAGAAGCAGAAATTAGAGCTCGGCGTCGGCGTTGGCGCTGGGATGGAGGAATTAGTTGAGGAGCTGAAATAGATGATTGCTCAACTAGGTCAAAGGTGGAGGCCTGATCTGGCCTTGGAGATGAAGTTATTGGTGGAGTTGTGGCAGAAGGAGGGGTCTTACTTCGGCGTGGAACGTCGGGCAGGGCTGGCTTGTATATTGGTATGTAGTTCAATAGAAGAGGGGCCTTGCGTTTCTGCACAGAAAGATCTAAGAGCTTTTTTAGATCTCAGCTGGGAACGAATGATTGCCAAAATCCCTTCGCTGGCTGAGGAAGAACTATAAAAAACAAAGAGCAAACATTAGCAGAGATGAATAAACTAGCAAGCCTTAACCAAAATGGAATTTCAGTATAATGATTAAGTCTTACCATTACCTTATTTAAAAACTGTTCGGCTCAGAGGATAGAGATAGAGGTTGTTATCAGGTGTAAACTCCCAGTTGCTCGAGACGATGAAGTAATCATCTCCAGCACCCTTGTTGGAGTCTGGGAGATCGGCTATTAGTTTGAAAGCAGTGGATCTGGGCTTTAGGTAGTATATGTAGCCTTTTTCAAACTTAAGGCCACACATGGTGTAGAAGAATTAGATGTCGGCTAAAGTAATACTAACTTTTTCTCGGTGTGCTAGTCCAATTATGTCATTTGTGAACCTATAAGAGTTTATGGCGAGTTGCATGGGATTAAGTTTGTAGTAGTGGAGGATTTCTTGAAATAGAGTATCAAGAGGAAACCGAAGTCCACATTCGATGAATGCAACAACGGGAAAGGACATGGAGTCTCTGTTAGGCATGATGGAGTCCTCCTCCCCAGCTAACCTCAAGTAGACGTCGACTGGAATGGAGAACTCTCTTCTAAAGTACTCAAGTTTTTCTAGGGTGTCTACTCTCCACCTGAACATCCCCATGATGTCGTCTTAGTAACAGTTGGAGCAAGATTTGGAAAAAAAATGAGTGGAATAGGTTTGAATACCTCGACTAAAACTAAACTAACACTGGGGCTAAGGTCTTTTTTTTTTTCTTTCCAGATCTAAGAGGAGTCTGTTTCGGTTTCTTCTAAGTATTTTTGGATTCTAAAGCAAATCTCAATCCTAGAAACTACAAAAACGGGTTGCAAAAGCAAGATTTGGAAATAAGCAAGAAAAACATAAAAGAACATGATTCAAACTCAAAAAAACAAACAGAAATTCGAGAACACTAAACCCAAAGACAGATTGAACAACACAAAGTCGCAAACAACCATGTTTTGACACCCAAATGATGAAATTCAAAGCACAAGCAAGGATTCAAGAACAAAAACTGGTTTGCGATGGCAGCAAACAACATGTAAACAGGTAACAAATTTGAAACAAATCAAAAAAATAATGAAAGACTGAAAATGGAGGAAATCAGTGGCTTACCAAGGAAATAAACGCCGAGATGAGGATCGCCGGAGTTAGACGACGTGAATGGTCGCAAACAGACAATGAAAAGGTAGCCGGAGGAGGTAATCGGAACAGTTGCAGAGCTTGAAAGCTTAAACAATGGCGGTTTGGGAAAGAGGCGTTAGAGAGAGAAAGTTTCAAAGCGAAATGAATACTCAGAAGTAAAGAGACGGAGAGAGAGGGAGACGTTTTGTCAAAATTGTGAAAAGGCGGCAAACCATAATGAATACGCCTTGGACGACCTGTCTGTCAGACGACGTGCGTAGAAACGACGTGACTTGATGACACGTGTCAAGTACGAACCAATGCGAGAAGGACGCGTGGCAGAAACGGTTAGAAAAACCGTGCGTGACAGCTCGTGCGTAGATAAAACTCTTGGAGTTTTGGATTTAATAAGGCAAGAACCTCGGCTATAGGAAACGATCTCGATTAAGGAACTCGAAGAACTTGGTTCTTGGTCATTGATAGAGATAGGCAGTTGAGTCCTGAGTACTTAAAGCCGACGAGACATGATCTCAGTAGAAGGAAAGAGTGAATTCTTAGCCGACATGAAGTCTGGATGAATGGTGTCGGTTCTATCACCTCAGGTTGCCGAGGTAATAGAACCTAGGGGGCAGTTGTGAAGATATATTTTGAGAATGACAGCACATGGCCAAGGTGGCACTGAAGTGTCAGCCAAGGTGCCATGTGACTAGGTCATGTGCCAAGATGAACTCGGCTATACCGAGGTTATCTGTGGGGATATCGGAATCTGAGATGAGCAGATAGAGGACAGGAGTCCCAAAATGGGAAAGGATTGTAGTCTGGATAAAAAATAAAACTCTTAGGGAGTTTATCTCTATCTAGCTAAGAGTCCAAGATGAGCATTAAGCCAAAGTCCATTGAAACTAGGCTTCTACAGGGATCATGTTAGTGCTAGCTATAAAAGCAGGGCACCCTCGTGAGTCTAAGGTATGTTTTTTATACTCTATCTAGTGAGTTAAGCACTATTGGCTATCTTTGAGAGATAATTACTGACTTGATCGTCGGAGTGCCCCCAGATGGACGAACCACCGCCGGATTCTTATCTTTCTGTAACAGGTTGTTCAGGCTTAATCTATTCTGCCGGTGTTCTCCTGCTGAGTATCCCTATCTGATTGTGTGGTCAAAAATTAGCACCCACACTATTTATGCATAATAAACTTTGAATAAAAGTTATATCAATTAGTTTGAGACAAACTTTTAAAATAAAATAAAGAAACTATAAATATAGACAAATGTATAACGCTGTGGCTGGGATAAGTTGCATTCCAATTACAAAAAGCATAGAAAGTTTTATTTCTTTTTATTGGTTTCTTTGCTTCAAAGTGAAGAAGCAGTTGAAGCAACCCAACAAACACATCAATGCAAGCTCAAGCACAAATTCCTTTCCCTGATCATTTCACCTTTTCTCCAATTGATAAATTACACAAATTAGGATAAGTTTGGCAACCCCAATATAATTCATCTTTTTATCTTTTTATTTTTTTTTTATCATATCATTTCTCTACTTTTCTACGTATCTTTTCATAAAAAAATAAAAAATAAACTTATTTAAATTATCTCAAACAACCCCTCACATCAACTTTAAATCTCTCTCTTTGACAGATAGTAACAAAAGTCATTCACCCAAAAAAACAAAAGTTCTTTCAAATGACTTCCCCCACCAAACACACACACACCAAGGTTGTGCATTGAGGTTTTGAAAAAAAAAAATTAAACAAGAAAAGAAAAGAAATAATGAAAAAGTTGAAAGGTGCTGCGTTCAGAGGTTAGGACATCTGCAAAATACCAACCGAACACATGAGCCAATGTTAGGTGATGTCAGTGTCAATAAGTACAAATATATATATATATGGCCCCACTAATTGAAAGGTCGAAATTGAATCACAAGCAAATTATATAGAAATCACAAGCAAATCAAAACCAAAAAAAAAAAAAGAAGAAAAGAATCACAAGCAAATTATATAGACCCGACCCATTTACTTTATTTTGGTGATTGTTTCTAGTAGGGATGATAGCAGAACAAAAATGGCAAATTTGTAGTTTCGTTTGTCACCTAAGGCTTTTAAAAAGAATTTATTACTAAAAGTCTCAATTAAAGACTCAATAAGGGAATGTTTCATTTTGATTTTTAATCTAAAATTTAAAAAAATCTTAGACTGCTATTATATATTAGGGAGGGAGCAGATAATAATTGTATCAACAAAAATAAGAAATTGATATAGTATGTTACAGATAATAATTTATAATTAATAAAAGTTAAATTGTAAAATGTAAATTAAAGAGAGCAAGAAAATTCATGCAAGGCGGAACGAGGGATGTGAGGGTAGGACAAGGAATGATGGGAAAAAGTCATGTCGGGGAAATAGGAGATGCGGGAAAATTGTCATCTCCAATTTTAAGTTTAATCAATTTTAGGCAAATGAGAAAGAGCTGTGATTTGTGCCTCGAAAATGAGAGCCCCGAAAGCCCCGAATTCCATTTTGGGCATTAGAAGGAAGAAGAAGGAGGAGGAAGGAGGAGGAGGAGGAGGAGGAAGGAGGATGAGTGGACTGGAGGGGGCCATACCAGTGGGAGGAGGCGGAGGCGGGGAGGCGGGGAGGCGGGAGGTGCGGCGATGGCAGAGGCGACGGAGGCGGGGGGCGCGGCGATGGCAGAGGCGACGGAGGCGGAGGCGCAGCGATCGGACAAGCTCGGAGGCGGCGGCTGGGCCGACGACCGGCGGGCGGACGAGCTCGGCAGGGCCGACGAGCTCTTCCCTCTCCCTCTCTTTCTCTCTCTCCCTCTCCCTCACCCTCTCCCTCACCCGTTTCAGACTTGAGGAAGAAAAAGAAAAAAAAAAAAAATTCAAATATGAAACGACGTCGTTTCATATTTTCGGGGCATTCGGGGGACATATTTTCGAGTCACAAATCTTTTTCCAATGAGAAAACACCAATAAATCTTGCCATAAGTTCTAAACTTTTTAAAACTTAGTGAAATAAGATATCATTTTAATTAACAAAAAGTCTAGGAACTCAAATTTAAGTGTCAAATATTGTCCATATTAGTAATATATAAGAGAGATTATTTGAATATTTTCTAAACCACATATTGAAACTTGTGATAGAATAATAAATTTTATGAGTTAGCAGTATTATTGTTTAATTAATAAATTTGCAGCAATGTTAGGTATCATGAAAAATCTTTCATGAAAATAATCATGAAAGTTTTGTGACCCTTGAATTACACCTAGAATAAAGTACCACACACTAATCAAGGTAATTCAAGGATCATAAATTTTTCACGATCATTTTCATGAAAAAATTTTCATGACCCTTAACTTTTTTTATAAACTTGAGGTGTTAAAATGACTTAGGTGGGAATAGACCCCAAAACACACAACAGTTGCCTAGGATATAAACTTTATCTTGGAGAGTAAAAATATGGGTCCAGGTTCTGTCCAGTCTGGGATCGAATTGGACTGTACTGTTAGGCTCGTGAAGGGCCATCACGGGTCCCATTTTGAAAATCTGAACCGTTCAATATGTAGAACTCGTCGAGTACTACATGCTTGTAAAAAATCACGTTGATTGGATATCGATAGCTATGTGATCAAATCAGTTTTGTATAAAAAAAAATGGACGGTGAAAAAATTAACGGTTAATAAAAAACTGTTTTGTTCACATAGCTATCGATATCCGATCAACATGATTTTTTACAGGCATGTAGTACTCGACGAGTTCTACACATTGAACGGTTCAGATTATCAAAACGAGACCCGTGGTGGGCCTCCACGGGCCCAACAGCACGGTCCAGTCCGATCCCGGACTGGACAGAAGCCCTGGCCTAAAAATATATACCTTTTCTTTACACAAATGTCAAACTTGTTAGGATCCTTAAAGTAAGAAGTTGGTCACTTGCTTACTTTTCTTTCATAGAAGAGAAAGAAGAAACATTCAAAAATGCTTACGCATGTACACGTACATCTACATCATACACATCTAAATATATATACACACATAAAATAAAACAAAACATCAGGAAAGAACCATATGTGTGATCCAATATCATATAACACTACTATTTTCTATACAAATCTTAGTTAGCCCCTTCTCTTTCCATGCTCTCTCTCTCTCTCTCTCTCTCTCTCATGATATAAGTTATATAACTAGTGGGGTGTTTTCATAATCAACCATTCATCTACAAAGCACAGGAGAGAGAGAGAAATGGAAACAACAATGGGAGGGAGAGCTATAATAGTGTCCATAATAATGGGTTTGGCTAGTTTCATCCCAATTCATGTCTATGGTGAAAGTTCATCGCCGGTGGGTCAGTTTTCAGGCGGTCACCACCACCGTGACCAAATGCGAAAATTGCAATCTTTTAAGGCCTCATTTCTCCGGCGAGATTTGATCTCTCTCCCTCCGAGCTCTGTGTCTCCATCTCCGTCACCATCGGTGAGCATTGTTGTTTAATTAATCTTTCATTATCAGCAATTTATCATTGTTGCTTCTTCATTAATCTCTCATTTTCTTTTTTACATTTAATCTTTGTTAAATCTTGAAAGTGTATGTAATTATTACCTAGGATTAGATTTTTCCCTGTAATTTGTATAAGTAGACTGTAACGCACAGTTAGAATGTGAACTCATTACAGATTTATAAAAAAATTCAAGTTAATCAAATAAGTATAATAATATTTTTTTATTTGAATTTATAAAAATAGACCGTCTATTTTTAAAAATTTATTTACCATCTATTTTTTAAAGATAATCTAATAAAATAATGTCTTTTTTTAAAATAATTTACACCCAATGTCCAAAACTATGACAATTTAAATCCCTGAAAATGAGACATGTTTTAAGTCCCACACACACAATGGAGTCCATTTATATAGACAAGAAAGAAGTTTAATTTTATTATGTATATAAATTTTATTAAAGTAAAATATAATCTTATTTCTTATTTTATTTTTCATTAACTATGATAATGTATTATGTAGGTAGCACCAAGACCACGAGTGTATCACGTGACATCTTATGGAGGAGACCCAACTGGAAAAACAGACAGCATAGATGCAATTCTGGGAGCAATATCAGATGCATTTCAAGGACCAAGTGATGGATTCTTGATGGCTGGAATTGTTAATCTTGGTGGTGCAGAGATTAATTTGGAGGGCGGCACCTACACGATCAGCCGCCCCGTCCGGTTTCCGACCAGCGGCCGAGGTAACTTCAAGGTATATATATGCCTTTTAATTCTATTCGTAACTGGTGATCTTTGCCATGCTCTGTAGCACTACTCTATGATCATACATCAATGTATAAGAAATTTAAAATTTAGATACATATGGCCGATATTTAAAATGGCCACAGCTTCTCTCCAGTCCAAATCTAGACTGGACGGTGCTGTCCGGTCCATGGGGGCTCACTATGGATCGTGTTTCGATAATCTAAACCGTTCAATGTGTAGAACTCGTCGAGTACTATATGCCTGTAAAAAATCACGTTGATCGGATATCGATAGCTATATGATCAAATCAGTTTTTTATGAAAAAAAATGGACGGCGAAAAATAAACGGCTTACAAAAAACTGATTTGATCATATAGCTATTGATATCAGATCAATGTGATTTTTTATAGGCATATAGTACTCGACGAGTTCTACACATTGAACGGTTTAGATTATCGAAACACAATCCGTAGTGGGCCCCCAAGGGCCGGACAGCACCGTCCAGTCCAGATTTAGACTGGAGAGAATCTGTGCCCATTTAAAATAATTTAAACTTATTAACCTTTTTCCTATCTAAAATACATATTGATTACAGAGCTTAAACTAATAAAAACCCTGATTTATTAAAAATTGATTAAAAAATCTGATTCATTAAAAAACCTAAAAATTGATTAAAATTAAAATCAAAATCTATAAACCTGATTCATTAAGACTGAGTTATGGGTTGATTTCTTTAGAAGTTGGTACTTTCACATCAATTTTCAAATTGATGACAATTGCAAAAATAAAGTTGGCACATGAAGGTTTCATATGAGGAAATATTTGTTAATTCTCCTATAGCTTAGACTATATATACATCATGAGTATCACTCGTCTAAACCTACAATTGGCACCTAGTCATGGCAATACATTCAATTTTTTTAACCACTGTACGTTTTAGGGGGTTTGGAAATTCAAGAATCTTTACCATTTGGCACCTTGGTGTGTAGCTTCATTTTTTAACCAAATTAAAAATTTATAAAAAAAAAAAATTATTGAGCATCACTTAGTCCAATTTGAAATTAATAATAAAAGCATAATGGTAATTAGCCTAATTTGTGAGAAGTCGCAAGACAATAAATGCGTTGGTTCCATTTTTCTTTCGTTCATTTGAAGGCTTCTAGAAATTTGGAAATACTTTTCTTGTTTCCAAAACCAAAAATTGCTTCATTGAAATTATTACCATGTTATATATATACAATGAGGATACTTATTTTGCTTTCTAAATCATAAGATTTTTGAACTCTTGATTTATAGAGTCGATCAAACTATTAAACTCTGATTTTGGTTCTCGTCTTACTCGAGTTCTTTCAATTTAATTTTTGATGAAACAGATATATGGAGGAACACTAAAAGCTTCAGACAATTTTCCAATTGATGGGTATCTAATTGATACATCAGTTTCTTCTGCTAACAACGAAGATTACAATTACGAGTATTTAACACTTAGAGACCTCATGTTGGATTCCAATTTCAGGGGAGGAGGTATTCAAGTTATTAACTCACTAAGGACTAGCATTGATAATTGTTACATTGCCCATTTCACTACCAATGGTATCTTAGTCCAGGGTGGTCATGAAACATACATTCGAAACTCTTTCTTAGGTCAACACATTACCGCTGGAGGTGATCCTGGTGAGAGGAACTTCTCAGGCACTGCAATAAACTTAATGGGTAACGACAATGCTATCACGGATGTGGTTATCTTTTCAGCTGCAATAGGGATAATGGTATCAGGTCAAGCCAATATACTTTCTGGAGTGCATTGCTACAATAAAGCAAATGGATTTGGCGGTACTGGAATTTACCTTAAGTTGCCAGGTTTGACACAAACAAGGATTGTGAATTCTTACATGGATTATACTGGCATTGTCGCAGAAGACCCCGTGCAACTTCACATCTCGAGTAGTTTTTTCCTTGGAGATGCATTCATTCTTTTTAAATCCATAAATGGTGTTATGAACGGTGTCAATGTTGTTGATAACATGTTTAGTGGCTCTGGCAAAGGGATTGGAATTGTTCAGTTGGATCAAACAAATGGACCTTTCAAAAATGTTGATCAAATTGTCATTGATCGAAATAACGTGAAGGGGATGAACCTTAAGGCAACAGTCGCAAGAAGATCCCTACAAAGAACTGGGAGCACATGGACCGTAGACTTTAATCCGACTTTATTATTTCCTAACCTTATAACGAGTGTCCAATACACCTTAAGCACAACCGGAAGCTCGTTTCCTAATCATGCTTTGCGTAATGTATCAAATAACTGTGTTGTAATTGAATCGGATATGGCCATTCCAGCAAGTTTGTTTGTTATGGTGGATCAAGGAGTTTCAAGCTAGAGCTAATCTAGTTTTAAAGATATCTTAATGAGCAAATGCATAGTGTGGAAGATTGATACATTTTATTACTTCTTTTTTTTTTGAATTTTTTTTTTCCTTTTAAGAAATTGTTGATAATAAAGATTCAACATCAAGTCAATGTAACCCACAAAAGTGGAAAAGTATCTTAGTTCAAGTACAAGGTGTATTATTTTGAATTAAATTATTACAGTGTGGTCAAGTATCTGGTACAAAATTTCAAATTTCAAGTGGGAACATTTTCTTGTGGAGACCAAATGGATTTGGAAGTTCTTAAAGTCCACAAAACATTGGAACTTTGCATCAAGTGTGGAATTTTATTTTTATTTTTATTTTTTTTCCTGGAGAAAATGAGTCCACATGTTCAAATAGTACATAAATCAAATTTGGACATAGAAATTGAGAAAGACCACCTTTGTTTTGAGCATATTTTAAATGAGGCGAATTCTATTGGATCTGATTTGTGATCATTTCTAGTATTTCGTACCTAACAAGTTCACTAATTTTTGTTTTTGTAGAGCCTAATTAATTCTCTACATATCACCACTTGTGTGGTTGTTGACTATATATAATGCAAACTCTTACATATAATGTAAATCCTAATATATATATTGTTGTCTACAAAAACAATTTCATTATATTTTTCTTTTTGTTTCAGTATAGTGGAACTAGTGTGAGCCGTATACGTAGTCAATCTTACTAAAAACCTAAGTAATTGTATTATTATTATTATTATTATTATTATTATTATTATTATTATTATTTTGTGTGTGTTTGATTCTTCCTATTGTTTATGTATAATTTATATCTCCACAATAGGTTCCATGTTAGCATTGCACTCAAAACACCAATTGTGATAGCTCCAAATCACGAGATGGATTTCAGCTTTCACATGTAATGCTACACCAATATTTATGTGCGTAAATTATCAATAGGTCTTAATATTTAAATTTAATTTTTATGAAATTCTATTGAAAATAAGTCGTAGCAAAATCGTCGTAAAAATAATTTTTTGTGACAATTTTTTATATATGCCGTTAAAAATTGACAATTAGTATTTTTTTTAATGATTTTTATAAATTGTTGCTAAATTTACAATTAGTGACATTTTTCTATGGCAAATTTTTCAAACTGTTGCTGAAAGTTGAAAGTTAGTGACATTTTTTTGTGAATTTTTTTGTTAAACTATCACTAAAACTTATAATTAGTGACATTTTTTGTGACAAACTGTTGCTGAAAATTAACAATTAGTGACTTTTTTTAATAATATTTAATGAAAAATGTCATTAATTCTCACAGAACCTATTGAATAATAAGTGCACTTATTAGGACCTACATGTAAGTCCCCTATTTATATCCATACAAGTAGGGGTGTGCGCAGTGCGATTCGAACGATTTGGAAGTAAAATTATAAACCAAATGGCGAATTAGCGAATTGGTGGATTGGTAAATTGCAATTTGAGCGGATTGGCAGATTGAAGAATATTCTAATCAATTATCAAGCTTTTACATAATATATAACACTAATTTGAATAATATTTTTTTTTATATATAACACAAATTAATTTCACATAATATTTTTCATATATATAACTATTAATTCGTAATAAATTTCATATATTAAATCTCTTACACTCATTTTTGTTTTGATATTTCATTATGAATTAAAAATATATATGTATTAATTATAGCGGAGTTGAGTAGTTTCGAAAATTGATTATAAATTTTAAAGTTTAAAGTGCAATTAGTAGATAAAGCAGTACAAATTGATGCAAATTAATGTAATTTTAGCAGATTAAACAGTATTTTACACAATCCTACGTACACGCAACCTAACAATATCCAAATTTGTCTTCTAATTGTAACAAAAACCATAAAAACTTTCTATTAATTTAACAAGCAAATAAATAGATTTCATTCAAGGGAGTTGAAAGGTCTTATCTAGAAGGTCCAACACCGAAAGTCCTTGTGAAGGAGTCGTCATTAGTTTCTGATCACCAATTAGATGGCCAAAAACAGAACAATGTCAAGGAGTTGTTATTAGTTTCTTGATCACCAACTAGATGGCCAAAAACAGAACGATGTTGACATTTGTGTGAGAGAGAGAGAGAGAGAGAGAGAGAGAGAGAGATTGATGAGAAACTGTGATTTAGTGAGGAGCATTTGTACATACATTAATATTAATCACGGTTAGCAAATGGTCCAGTGAATGAGGTTTTTGGAAGTGAAAAAGTACGGAAAATGTTATATATAAACAATTTTTTTTACTATTAGATAAAAATTGAGTTCCACGAATGTTTATTAATGTTGACCTCACTATTTTTGTCTCTAGCTATAAGAAATTTAGATAAATTTTTTTTTAAAAAAATGCTCGAAACTCCCAAAATACTTTTCACAATTTGACCCATAATGATATAACATGATAGATATTAACTTTTGATTTGTCACACACTCAATTATGAAGACATATCTCCCTTGTTACATCACTGTAAATGAATTTATGAATTAAAATTGAAAGTCTCTAACGCTTCATGCAAAATTTATTTATTCATAATAGTAGAGAAAATATAACTAACCCATCATCGGTAGTATAACTAATCTTATTATTTTAGGTGAGTGTTGCTTGGTATATATGCAAATCATCATCCATAACATAACTAATCTTATTATTATAGGTGAGTGTGGGTTACATGTATGAGTCATCATCCATATGGTTAGAGTTAGTAAGCCTAATCAAATTTAAATAAACCAAAAAAAAAAGAAAAAAGGTATATAAGAAAATGACATTAGATATTTATATATAGATGAAATATAGGTGTGCCAACAACATTTCCAAAGTCAAAAACAGAAAAAGAATAGGGGGAATTAGAATTTTTGTTTAATTAGAAACAATTAAAAAATAAATAAAACTACAAATAAAAATTAATATTTATCAATGGAAACAATTTCAAAACAAAAAATTTATTTTTGTACAAAAATAAAGCAACAAGTGTTTTCAAACTTTTTATTATCTTTATTTTTAAAAATATTAAAAATAGCAACTGAAAACACAACCAAGCAATTTAATTCCTTACAGAGAGAGTATATTTAGTTTTCTCAAGTCCCATTGTTGTCTTTGTTAGCTGAAAAAAAAATTAATAAAGAAAGAAAGAAAGAAGAAAGGAGAACAGATTCAAGAAGGGTCTAAGAGGTCCAATTTTAAACAAATAAATAATGAATTCTTTTTAGAATTGTTCATCATATATGAAAAATGGATAAATAAGACTTGCTTTTAGTTTATTGTATTTTTTTTTTTTTAAATGTTACTTTTTAAAAAAAAGTAATTTAGGGATCTAATTAATTTAGAATATCACAAGTGAAAACGAAAACTTATTAAAATTAATTTAGGGATCTAACCTTCTTATTTGTTAGTTTTTCTTTGTTCATTTTTTCTGGAAACTGTTTTAAAAAAACAAACGTAAAAAAATGAATTGATTTCCAAAATTATCAAATTTTTCGAAAACGAAAAAGTGTGCTTTTACTTGTTTTTTGAGGGGCTGTTTGGGATGTCACAAAAACACCATCTTTTTTTTTCTTTTCTTTTTTTGTCTTTAGTGACTTTTTTTTTTAAAATTATGCCAATTTTTTTACTCATCTGGTCCATTTGTGTAGACAAATCTAAAAGGTTTTAAAAAAAAAATTGAAAAATTCCAAAAAAAAAAAAAATCCAAAATAAGCCAAAGAAATTCCACTATTTCTTGCTTATTTGTCTTTTTTGGACTTTTGGAATTATTTTAAAAATTTTCGATTCATCTCGTTGAGCTTAGCCCCGATTTGGTTTTCTCATTGGGGCTAAATAATCACATATAGATTAAAAAAATAATAATAAAAAAGTCAAAAAATCAAAAAGTCAACGAAAAAGTTTGTCATTCATAAGGTAAAAAGCCAAACAAGAAAACCAAATAATTAAAAAAGTCTCAGGCAAAAAAAGTCAAAAAAACCAAAAAAATAACTAAAAAATTCATTGCCAAACGAACCCTCTAAAAGCTTAAAAATTTTTGAATTTTTTTAAAAAATTCACTAAAGACCCACTCAATTTCTCCTCTCTCGCTCATCAACCTTTAGCCACTATCCACCATCACCATGGGCCATCAACCACCACCACTCACTTTTGGCAACCAACTTTGGTAGTCACCTCCCATTGATAGTTATCACATCCGTCCAGTCTCCACTGTCGACTCCTACCGCCATCAACTCACCACAATATGTTTTTTTATTTTATTTTCATTTTTTTTAAAAACATTTTGTACACCACCAATTAAATTTTCCTGTTTACAAAAACAAAAACCTATTTCCTAATTGTTACTATTATTATTATTATTATTATTCTGCTGGGTCCTAATTGTTATTAAAATTAACAATGTTAACAAGAGACCCAGATACACCCTATCTAAAAAAGAAAAAAAAAACAAGAGACCCAGATAGCGGCAAACTTTTGACTAAAAAATTTGAATTTGGACCACGAACCCGTTTAATTGGCCCAAAGGCCTCAACATAAATTAAGCCCAAATGAAACCAAAGTTCACCAGCTCATAAAGAAACATTACGAAGTCATTTGCTCAGTATGACATATCTGGATGAGGTCACTCAGGTTCGGGTCATATAGACCCTAACGCAGTGCCCCCGAGATTGTACAAGGTTTGCAAACCTAAATGGTGTTATTTACATTAGGATTGGCCTCCCTTGTTGGTTTTTTTTTTTTTTTTAACAAAAAAGAAAAAAAGAAAAAAGAAGAAGATCTTCTCAAGTATTATCACTACATTCGTGAGCCCAAGTTCTGAAGTAATAG
>JAXFYN010001106.1:0-52947 GCA_036172215.1 Camellia granthamiana
CTTCACCTTTAGGAATATATGTACATAAAAGGATAATACCAAATATTGGTCCCCATTAATTGAGGGTGCTGGGATGGGTAAAATATATAATTGGAAAGGGAAATAACACAAAAATTATGTAGAGATAGAATTAAAATTTGAGTACTGCTTGTTGCTTGTGGGTCTTTATGGTTGCTAACAGAAGAATAAGATTCACCTCCCAAAGTGTAAAAAGGGATATGGTACGCAATGTTGTCCCCTGACCCCATCTTTTCTATTAAAAAAAAAAAGGTCAAAACAATCACAAATTTTTTTGGTCCTGCAAGACGAAGTCTCCCAGCTTCATCGCTACATACTAGAGCAGGGTGCCTCTTCTGGGACTGCACCTTTAAGTACACTGCTAGTGTTGCTATTCAAATGAAAGTCTAATTGAGTAGAAGCTCCATCTTTGTTGGCATCTTCAGCATCTATCAACAAAAAATAGGGCATATTGTTCAAGTATTTGATCTGGATTTGGAGTAGGATACAAGCCACTATTGCTATATCTATGTTTAGGTTGAGAATTGTACACCTAAGACTAAGTGATATAATCCACCTAAGCAAAATCAGTTAACTTTTTTTTTTGGGCTTCATTTTGGATAGTTTTTATGGGAAAACCAATTTGACCTGTAGACTGTAGTCAAGAATTTGAACCAATGTTAGAATCCAAATTGGGATGAATTGAGATTTTCACATCAGTAACTGCAAGGGCTGGTATATTTACATTACCTGTGTGGTATTACCAGCGTATATCCTTGCTGATGGTCTGGTACAATTTATGTAAATGATGAACCAGAATATTTAAGGGCACTGTTAACATACTAAAAAATATGACCGTTCACAATTTCCTCTGAAACTTTGTTTTTTGTTATTTCTCATAGTTGTGACTCTTTCTATTGTAAATAAAAATCTCCTGCATCTAACTCCCATGTGCAATTGCAGATTACCTATTCTGGCGCAGTTCTGGAGGTCTGCATGAGGAAACTAGTATTCTATCCAGAAATTGTTGGTTTCATTGAAGAAGAGAAGGAAAAGTTTCCTTCTGTCAAAGTTCAATATGTATTCAATTCCCCGCCAAAGTTGATCATGTTAGATGATGATGGGCAACATAAGGAAACCATAAGGTAAGGTCTATTTAATTTAAGGTTTTGTGATGCTTGGAAACATTGATCCACTTGATTGAATGGAGTTTGGAGGCAAAGATTGTGGCCCTACTAGTAATAGGTGTGTGATCATGCTGAAAACTTAGCTACCAGGGTAGCAAATCCTGCTGCTTAATACATTGCCTCAATAACCCTTACAGGACCAAGCTTTGGGCTTGATCTGGAGCTGGATTTGAACCCATCTTTCTTCTGTGCTTTAACAGCTGCACATCTTGAACCATAATAATCTCCTCCTTTTTACCCAATAATTTGGATGGAAAAAAAAAAACCCTAGACTGCAATGGATGTTGATAATAATATTAATCGAGTAATATGTCCATTCATGTATGTCAAGCACAAAATTATAATGGGTAAATTACAAATTCACCCCTTGAGGTTTGCGTAAAATACAAATGGAAAATTTAGCCAAAATCCCTCTGTTGGACCCTTATTTGGTGAAAAGGATAACCATTTATTTTGCTTGATAAACCTCCTAAAGAGGATGCGCATGATTGAGTAAGGGTAAAGTAAAATATATATATTTTTTTCTTGGACAATAGAGTAATATGTTACTTTCAAATAGAGTAACATATTATTATCTATATTAATTTCAATGGTAATAAATTTTTATTTTTTATTTTTAAAAAAATTTCATAGTCAACATAGATCTTATTTGATAGATCTTGATGAAATGATTCTAAAAATACTAATTTTATTAAAAATCGATATTTAGATCAAAAGTTATATTATTTTGAAGTTTAATATTTTGGTAATAGTGGTATGTGTTGAACTTTTCAAGAAAAACTTTTTTGCTTATCCTTAATGCATTAAAGTTTTATTATGAGGGATTTTGACCAAATCTCCCAATACAAATTGCCCAATGCCCCATGTAGTTTGGAAAATCACAAATATCCCCTTATCAAATTTTTTAATTTAACAGAATTAATTAAAAAAATAAAATTTTAACTGCTTTCATACACAATGATAAAATTACTTGAGTTATTAATTGAATAAATTTTTGACATCATTAAAAATTGTTAATTAACTTGATGATTTATTAATAAAAGGGGGCTATTTGTTATGAAATTAGAAATTTCAAAGGATGAGATGCTAAGAAGCACAGGTGCAGGTACGAGTACGGTACGGGTACGAGTACGGGTACGCCGATACGGCAAAATCCCAAAAAAGTAGGGTACGGGTACGGCTTTGGTACGCCGATTTTTTTTAATTTTTTTTTAATTTTTTATAATTATGGTTAAAAGATCCAACCTACAAATTGAAGTTAAATATCAATACTAAAAAGAGAACTATAAATAAAACTAAAAGACAAATATTAATATATTTGAATTCAAATTTTTTTTATGAACTCATTTTCATTTTCATCTCAAATTTTTTATTGTTAATAAGTCAGTGAATGGTGTGGTGATAATCAGTGAATCATAATACCAAATACTTAAATATTTTTTCATACATAACATTTCTATTATAGATGTCAAAAATATAATCAGTGAATCATATTAATACCAAATTGTTCATCTCAAACATATTAATATTTTCATCTCAAAGATCCCACATTTCATAATACCACATTTCATCTCAAACATATGAATCATACTGAAAAGATCCCACATTTCATAATACCAAATTTTTTATTATTAAATATTGATCATCTATGATTATTATTAGTAACTAATAATAATATTTATGATTATTAGCATTTTCAGTATTAATAATAATAATATTAATAATAATAACTAAAAATAATATTAATAATAATAAATAAAGATGAGCATTTTCAGTATTAATAATAATCACTAAAGAGACGAAACAAGAAAAAAAAAATTTAAATATGAAGAGATATATACCTCTGCGTCGAAGTCGCAGAAGACGATCTGGGTCGAATCTGTTTCGAAGTCGATCTGTTGCGAAGTCGCAGACGATGGTCGCAGACGATGGTCGAAGTCGAAGAAGACGATGGTCGCAGACGATGGTCGAAGTCGAAGAAGACGATGGTTGAATTCGGCTCTCTTTGCTTCGATCAGATTAGGGCAAAACATGACGAGATTAGGGCATTCTATATACGGTATACACTTTTTTTTTTTTTTAATTTAATTTTTCTTAATATTGCTCCGGTACCCCTCAATTTTTTTAAAAATTTGATTTTTACCCCCGACGTACCCAAAACGTACCGAAGGCGTACCCATTCCGTACCCGAGCCGTACCCATGCCGTACCCAACTGAGGCAGACGTACCGGAGGTGTTTTTGCCGTACCCGGTACGCGTGCAGCCGTACCGGTACGCGTACCCGCACCCGGTAAGTACCCGGTGCGTGTACGGCACCATTTTTGGAGTACCCGTGCTTCATAGATGAGATGTAATTTTTAAAATCACAAGAGGCAAAACATATTTTAAGTAAATATTAAAGGATGTATTTATAATTCATCCAAAGATATATTTATATATTTAATTAATCTTTGTGAATCTAATCTCTAAGCAGAGATGGGATTGTGCTCATAGTGTGCATGGGAGGGTTTGGTAGCATTTCATGAAATAGAGTCTGAAAATGATGTTTCGAGCTCTCTTACCGATTGAAGGGGAAAAACCTATATATTAGTTTGAATTGGATCTTTGATATGTGCCACTCATGGTATTTGAGATTTATTTATATTATTTCTATTGCAGAGTTGACAACTGGAAACGCGAACACATACTGCAGTTCATGAGAGAGAAGCTTAAGCCTTCTTCAGCACCAATCTAACGGAGTAGTTAATTTGGGTTTTCTGTGTCACGGCTCAGCCTGTATACTATGTTTGTGTTGTTTGTTTTGCCTTAAAAATTTGAAAATTTAATTTGCAGACTTATCAAATTACACTGATATGGAAAGAAGAATTTTGGAGCATAGGTGCTTTTTAATTGTCTAACATCATTGTGTCTATACCTGAGCTGCAGTTTTGCATTTGGTGTATGGTGTTAGGTTGCATTTGGATTTATGAACGTGAAATGAAGGGATTTTTAGACACTGATTACTCATGGAGACTAAATTTAAATTTATATATGATAGTTTAGATATGAATTTAATATTGAATTTGAGAATCTTGTCGTGATAGATTATGATGGATTTGAAATGAAAAAAACTTTTAATCCTTCTGTCATTGTAGTTTCTATAATTTCAATTGGCTCGATTATTACTTTGAATTTGCGATTGTACCTGAATTTAGTCTAATTGATTATAATGGTTAGTAATTTTTATAAAATAATTGACTAGAATGTTTTAAAAAATCACTAAAAAAAATATATGAATTCAAAAAACTGCTTTTCAAATTCCAAACCAAAAGAATATTTCTGAATCGTTATTATTGTTTTTTTGTTTACTTGTAATATATGATATGTCACGTGTATTACATGGTTTGATCATATAACTCGTGTGTCAGGTGTAAGCATCTGATATAAATACTGGATTTGGAGTCGAACCCAAACCTAAATAAACCTTACTAGTTTAGTAGAGAAAAAAGAGCACAATGGAAGTTGCATTGTTAAGAAGAGAGACAATCAAACCATCTAGCCTAACTCCTCCCCACCCCTGCCATGTCGGTCTCTCTTTTCTCGATCAATTAAACGCTCCAGTTTTCAGCTCATTAATCAATTTCTACTCATCATTGTCGTCAAATTCAGAAACCAACAAAAATGACAGCAAAAATAGTAAGAACCCATTAGCAGAAAGACTTGATCTGTTAAAAAAATCATTTGCAGAAACACTGGTTGAGTTCTACCCATTAGCCGGACGGTTTGAAGACGATCTTCTCTCCATTCAATGCAACAATGAGGGTGTTCACTACTTTGAAGCCCAAGCCAGTTGCCAACTCTCCCAACTCCTTCAACAAGAAGTTGACTACGCTGAGCTCAACCAGTTGCTTCTGTATGTCATATTGTCCAAGTTGTGAAATTAAACAATTAGATTCACGAATAAATCAAAATTATATACCAAGAACAGCACTCTCTCACTGTAGGAACTTTTGGTAAACTGACTTGTAAAATGGAAACAAAAATTTCTGTGTTGAGACTTGACAGGAGGGTCTCAATTTATACATGTATAGGGAAGAGAGGAGGAACCTCCAACCTTTATGGCTGGTCACTGCAATATTGTAGGAGTTACAAACATATTATACATGTGTATAATAATCTTGCAGCAGCCACACCAAACCTTAGGTTTGGGAAAAAAAAAATATAGTTTGGTGGACCACCACCACCCAAGCCCTATAGCCTCAAGCCCAAGGACCAGCTTGGACCATAGTTTTGGATGCTCAAAGGGCTCACACCTTTTAGCCAAAAAAGAAATTTAAATACTCTTCAATGCATTCCTCTACAATCAATGTGGGATAGATGTTACACACTAATCCCAATATCTCTTTCATAAAGTTAACTTCATGAGGCAATTTTTCATTCAATTCTCAATGGTTTTTGGCCATTGTTTTTATGGTGTAAAGATCTTATTGCAAAGTATCTAGATCCACTTGAACCCAACAGAATAGATGATTGGGACCGACTTTAATATTTAATTAAAGTCACCAAAAATTTATTTTTTCCAACATGTTTTAACATTATTATTATTCTCTATCATTTCATAATAAATATTATACAAATAGTTGTAACTTTTATCACAAAATATTGTATTTTTCTTACGGTGTGCGTTTTAGGAGTGCACGCCAGAAATTTCTCCTTTGGTAAATATTCTAGTATTGTACTATCCTTCTTATATGATTGAGTTTTTTTTTTTATATTTGGTTTTGTTTTTATTTATATTTTTTACCGAGAATTTTATATCTATGATTATATTTAAAATTCTACTATGGGGCACATTTTGAGTTAATAATGGCCATAAATGTTAAATTTTGAGTACCCACCAAGTTATTAGGGTGTGATCTGAAGCTAGATTTATTACTATTAATTTTTTTTTATTTTATTGAGGAGAATTAAAACTGCTAGTATATATATTGATGATACAGTTCGTCCTGGTGAATGGGCTAGACCGATCCAAGCTCCTCAAGCCCACTGGATAACCTGCAAACAAGTTCAACGGGGAACGGGGTAGTCCCCCGGCGAACCCTCCGGTGTGTGAATTAGAAGAGGGGGTAGACAATGTAGCGAGAGAGAGAGAGAGAGAGAGAGAGAGAGATAGAAAACTTAACCTTCTTCTTGTCTTCAAGCTTTGCTTATATCCTTTGGTAATCATTTCGCTGTCTCTGCCGTGCTGACCTTCCCGCCGAAAGCTTATGCCGTGGTTCGTCTTGTTCAGGGTGAGGGGGTGCCGTTCCGGCTGAGAGGTGTTGTCGCCATAAATGCTGTGATGGGCTGCATTAATGGTGATGTGTTGTGGCAATAACTTTGCAGATCTTTATCTGCTGACGTGGCCTGTTCTGCACCCGCCACGTGTCCGAGTATTATTGGCCTCCTATGCTCAGTTGGCCTCCAGCTATCTTGGATTTTGCTACCCGGGTTATGCAATGGGATATAAATGGTGGGCTTGGGTTTGTCCACTATGGGCCATGGCGTCCTATGGGCCTATCCCTGTCAGTAGTCTCCCATTCCCGAGTGCAGCTTCAGTCCAACGAAGGGAATAGTAGTGAGGGAGATGGTTCCGGCCGGTGCCGACCGCGAGGGTGGCCGAGCGGAGGGGTGCCGACCGCGAGGATTGCCGACCGCGAGGAGAGGGGTGCCGACCGCGGGGAGTGCCGACCGCGAGGGTGGCCGAGCGGAGGGGTGCCGACCGCGAGGAGTGCCGACCGCAAGGAGTGCCGACCGCGAGGGTGGCCGAGCGGAGGGGTGCCGACCGCGAGGAGAGGGGTTCCGACCACGGGGAGTGCCGACCGCGAGGAGTGCCGACCGCGAGGGTGGCTGCCGACCGCGAGGGTGGCCGAGCGGAGGGGTGCCGACCGCGAAGAGTGCCGACCGCGAGGGTGGCCGAGCGGAAAGGCACGGGGCCCAAGAGGCAGCGTGCCACGTGACGGTTTGAAGTGGAAAAGACAAGGAAATGACAGGAGTCAGTGCATCGGGACCATACACGTGGCAGAATTGTAGTTGGGAAGTGAGGCGTTGGGGTAAAAATGAAACGATAGGTCATTATGTTGTTGAAAAGACGATTTTGGCGGATAATTTGAAAAGTTTTCAAACTGGTGAAAATTAATTTGGATCCTTGGGAGACGGGTAAACCGTGGGCTTTTGGCATTATCCGATTCACCTACCTGTGTTCAAAGAACCAAAACATTCCAAGTCTTACCCCATTTGTTGCTCGCGATACACCATTGGAGCATTTCATTCAACTTCCTAGCGCCTGCATCAGAAGCGATTCGTAGACATACCTCAGAGATGGCACGAGAAGGAAACGAGGGTATGAGGGTGGACCCGCTGGGAGATGATGATGCAGTGGAATTAGCTGCGCAGTACAGAACGGAGAGGGTGGGAGGTCCTGCGATACACTTCCATGGTTCCACCATGATTGCAGCTACGAAACCTATCAGTCAGGCGGAGCCTGATCATTGGCACACGAAACCAGACAAGTCGTCAATAACTAGGGCGGAGTTGGAGGCGATTCAGGAGAAATACCAGATTCCGGTGGAGGTGGAGTTGTTGCTGCCAACATCGACGGAAAGGCCATCCGACATCAGGCCAGGGGAATTCTCCCTCTATGAGGAAGCGCTGAAGGGCGGTCTGAGGTTGCCACTCCCGCAAATAGTGGTGGACGTGCTCAACTATTTAGAGGTGGCGCCAGGGCAACTAATGCCCAACGCGTGGAAGATCTTGCTAGCTTGTGCAAGTGCGTAGCCGAAGGCAAACGGAGGGGAGGCCATGTTGGTGGAAGAGTTCTTTGCCTGTTACAAGGCCGCAGGGCAGCAAGAAACGTGGGTCACCCTGCAAGCAGTAATGGGGAAGGGGTTGGTGGCAGGGCTGCCAACGTCAATTAAAGGATGGCGGGCACGGTGGTTTTACGTTTCTGCCAATGCGGCGCGCGGCGCGCGGACCATCTGGAAGGTGCCCACCAGGTCGATGGAGGCGAGACTGGGGGCGGAGGCTGAGGAAAGGGTGAAGAGGGTGAAGGAGTGGAGAGAGAAGGAAAAGGCCAAATGGGACGACCTTGTTCAACCGTCAGCGTTGTTTCAGGCAGGGTTGGGCCCACAGCCAGTCGGTGAGGATCTTGACCGAGCTGAGCTGGAGGCGAGGAGAAAAGCACAGGAGGCAGAGGATCAAGCCATCCTTGCCAAAGCCACGCAATTTAAGAAAGCACAGGATGACCGACTGGCGCAACCGATTGCAAAGGAGAGGATCCGACCCCGGCCAAAGCCCCTGGAGGGGAAGGACTTGAGCACTTTTGAGCCGCGAAGGCCTCCTGTGGATCCTGTGAAGGAGAAGGCCAGAAAAGAGGGAGAAGGTCTGAAGAGGAAGAAGAAGAAGAGAAGTGCCCCAGAAGGGGCTGCAGAGGAGTCTGGGCCCAAGAAGGTGAAGGAGACCCCGGTTGCGGAGGAGACCGCTGCAGTCAGGGACACCCCAGAAGTGGTAGGGGTCACCCCCACACTGGAGGCTGGGGTTGAGCCAAGTGGGGGAGAGCAGACCCAGAGGGGGCTTGCACCCCAGGGAAGAGGAGTGAGTCTGGACGTAGCCATTTACCACGCGCGCGCTGTGGCTGGAAGGCTGGAGGGGGAAGAGATCCCAGCCAGGGCGGGGGCAGACCGTCTGGTGAAGATCGTGGAAGAAACGGCTCTGCGCTCGGCCTCTGGATTCAACGAGGCTGACCTGTTCAGGGGGTTATGTTCCGCCCAAATGGATGTAACTACCCTGGCAGGGGCCCTGCTGAGAAAAGCTGGGGGAGCCAAACTCAAGGCTAAAGAGGCTCAGGCTGGGTTGGCTAAGTTGAAGAGGGAGAGCACTGAGTGGAAAGCTGCCCATGCTGAGCTGCCATCAGTCAAGTTGGAGCTGGAGGACGCGCGCCGCAAGGTGGTGTCGCTCGAGTTCCAGCTGGCTAATGAGCAGAAAAAGTTGGAAGAGTCCCAAAATGCCTGTGCCATTGCTAACGAGAGGCATGAAGAGGCCATGAGCAGCAACGAGGAGCTGGTGAAGCTAAAGGATGAAGCAGATGCCAAGGTTGAGGCTCTGCAGAAGGAGTTGGAGGGAGAACTCACCAAGACAGAGGAGGAGAAGGGGAGGCTGATGAGGGAGTTGAGAGCAAAGATGGAGAAAGCGGCGGCGGAGAAGGAGAGCCTGAAGAAAGAGGTGGAGGAGGAGAGGGGTAGGGCAGCTGCGATGGTTGAGGCTCTGCGCGGAGAGCTGGAAGCGGAAAGGGCCAAAGTGTCCTCTGAGAAGGCGGTCCTGCAAAAAGAGCTGGACGAGGAAAGGGCGAAAGCAGCCTCTGAAAAGGCAGCCTACCCCGATCTGTACGTTGCAGCAGTTGAACAGTTCAAGGGATCGCCTGAATTTCAGATGGCCATTGATGCCGCAGTGGCCAGCAGTGTTGCCAGGGAGGAGTCTGGCGGGGCTGGCCCATCAAGGACAACTGCTGAGGGAAGACCGGAGTCTGAAGTCATAGAGAGCTTTCAGCGGTTGGACTTGTATAAGCATGAAATGGCAGAGTACTGGGACAGCGGGTGGAAAATGTTCAAACGCAAGGCTGAAGAGCTGTTCCCAGAGCTCGACTTTAGCAGTGTGGTGATTGAAGAAGATGATGTGGCCCAGACCCCCTTGGATGAGGGTGTAGAAGAAGCAGATCTCATCTCCAGTGAGGAGGGGGAGTAAGCTGAAAACAAGTGTACTTAGGAGTTTCTGTTTTGTTTTATTGTGTTGTGTTTTTGAAGTGATGTAATGAAGTTGTATATACATGTTTGAATGAATAAAATTGCATTTACGCTGCCAGCTGATGACTCCGTGGAATTTTTCTTTTTGTTCTGTTGTTGTTTGTTTGCTTTTTTTTTTTTGTGTATATATATAATGGAGAGTAAAGTAGGGAACTCCCTAATGCAGAGTGAAATGGGACTTGTATAAAAAACTCAATGGGTAAGTAATTGAAAAATTAGAGTACAAAGTTGTAAAACATGAGTGTGGAAAGGGTCAATTGTAAACCTGTAGGGGGGGACGTGGGGAGCACCGTTGGAATTTGACTAAGTAGAGATGTTGTAAAAATTTGTGACCTCAACTTGTGGCTAAGTGTTTTCCCAAACCAAATGGCATAACATCTTCCATTCAAAATGCCCAGAAGATACTTCAGATCAAATTTAGAAAAGACCACTGCATCACAGAATTGATTGCCGACAAGCTTGTCCAGGACAAAAGCAAAAGTAAAAGTAAAGGCAAAGATGATTGATGCCTGGCTGGCCAAATACCTTCCAGCCTGCTGGTGTTCGATTTGCCTGAGTCTTTTGAAGTGCTCAGTCTGGCTGAAGCTTTTGAAAGTGCTCGGTCTGGCCGAGACTTTTGAAAGTGCTCGGTCTGGCCGAAGCTTTTGAAAGTGCTCGGTCTGGCCGAGGCTTTTGAAAGTGCTCAGGGCGGGCTGAGGCTTTTGAGAGTGCTCAGTTCTGGCCGAGGCTTTTGAAAGTGCTCGGTCTGGCCGAGGCTTTTGAGAGTGCTCAGTTCTGGCTGAGGCTTTTGAAAGAGCTCAGTCCTGACTGAGGCTTTTAAGAGTGCTCAGTTCTGGCTGAGGCTTTTGAAAGTGCTCGGTCTGGCCGAGGCTTTTGAAAGTGCTCAGTTCTGGCTGAGGCTTTTGAAAGTGCTCGGTCTGGCCGAGGCTTTTGAAAGTGCTCGGTTTGGCCGAGGCTTTTGAAAGTGCTCGGTCTGGCCGAGGCTTTTGAAAGTGCTCGGTCTGGCCGAGGCTTTTGAAAGTGCTCAGTTCTGGCTGAGGCTTTTGAGAGTGCTCAGTTCTGGCTGAGGCTTTTGAAAGTGCTCAGTTCTGGCTGAGGCTTTTGAAAGTGCTCGGTCTGACTGAGGCTTTTGAGAGTGCTCAGTTCTGGCGGAGGCTTTTGAAAGTGCTCGGTCTGGCCGAGGCTTTTGAAAGTGCTCAGTTCTAGCTGAGGCTTTTAAAAGTGCTCGGTCTGGCCGAGGCTTTTGAGAGTGCTCAGTTCTGGCTGAGGCTTTTGAAAGTGCTCAGTTCTGGCTGAGGCTTTTGAGAGTGCTTAGTTCTGGCTGAGGCTTTTGAAAGTGCTCAGTTCTGGCTGAGGCTTTTGAAAGTGCTCGGTCTGACTGAGGCTTTTGAGAGTGCTCAGTTCTGGTGGAGGCTTTTGAAAGTGCTCGGTCTGGCCGAGGCTTTTGAAAGTGCTCAGTTCTGGCTGAGGCTTTTGAAAGTGCTCGGTCTGGCCGAGGCTTTTGAGAGTGCTCGGTCTGGCCGAGGCTTTTGAGAGTGCTCAGTTCTGGCTGAGGCTTTTGAAAGTGCTCAGTTCAGGCTGAGGCTTTTGAACGTGCTCAGGGCGGGCTGAGGCTTTTGCGAGTGCTGCAAGTGAAAGTTTCATGGAAGCGACATTCAGACAGTTGAATTACAGAAGATTGGAACTCGAGTCGGAGTTTGTATTATGTATTGAAAAAAGGAAAATACAACAAGTTTGATAATACAAAAGTAGGAGTTCACTGATAGTAACGCTTCAGATGTTCAGCATTCCAGGGATGAGGAAGGTCTCGGCCATCCATGTCTTGAAGTCGGTAAGTGCCTGGCCGTGGGCGGGCTTTTACAACGTAGGGTTCCTCCCATTTGGCTGCTAGTTTGCCCTCGGTCGGATTCTTTGTGGCAAGAGTTGTTTCTCTCAAGACAAGGTCCCCTACAGAGAACTCCTGTGGTCGGACTCTGTGGTTGTAGTGTGTTCTCATTTTCTGCTGGTACGAAGCCAATCTGACAGCAGCAATCTCTCTGAGCTCTTCGATGAGGTCCAGGTCTGCTCGACGGAGTTCTTCGGTTGAGGCGAGATCCGGATGTAGGACCCTGGGGGTGGGCAGACCGACTTCTACCAGAATGACCGCCTCAGCGCCATATATTAAGCGAAAAGGGGTTTCCCCTGTAGGAGTCCGGGCAGTGTTTCGGTAAGCCCAGAGTACATGTGGTAGTTCCTCAGCCCAGAGGCCTTTAGCAGCTTCGAGCTTAGTTTTGATGATCTTCAGGAGAGAACGGTTGGTGACCTCAACTTGGCCATTTGCTTGGGGATGACCGGGGGAAGAGAAGCATGGTTGAATCTGCAGATCTGCACAAAATTTCCTGTATTTAGCATTGTCGAACTGTTTTCCGTTGTCGGAGACGATGGCCTGAGGGATGCCAAATCGGCAGACGATCGATTGCCAGATAAACTTGGTGGTGTTCCGCTCGGTGATTGTGGCGAGGGGTTCTGCCTCGACCCACTTGGTGAAGTAATCAATGGCAACAATCGCGAACTTGGTTTGGCCCCGACCAGTGGGAAGTGGACCAACCAAGTCGACCCCCCATTTGGCGAACGGGTAAGGGCTGTAGAGGGTGATCAGCTCAGTGGGAGGAGCATGGGAGATGTTGGCGAAGCGCTGACACTTGTCGCATTTGAGCACAAAATCAATGGCATCTTGGTTGAGAGTCGGCCAGAAGTAGCCTGTACGGAGTACTTTGTGTGCGAGAGACCTGCCACCCGAATGATTGCCACAGATTCCTTCATGGATCTCTTGCATTACATAGGTTGCTTGGGCGGGGCTGAGGCATCGCAGGTACGGTCGTGAAAAACCGCGCTTGTAAAGGACGCCGTCGACCAGAATGTAGTTAGCTGACCGAGCTCTGACCTTGGCAGCCTGCTGTTGGTCATCTGGGAGTTCTCCAGTGGTCAAGAAGAGGAAGATGTCGGATGCCCAAGGGATGGGCTCCGTCTGGAGGAATTGCACTTCTTGTAGGTCGGGCGAGGTGGCCGGGTGGGTTAGGTATTCGAGGCGAACTCCATGGCTAAGGTCGGAATGGTCGGCAGAGGCCAACTGGGCCATCTCATCTGCTTTGGAGTTTTCCGCCCGAGGTATGTGTCTGATCTAGAAAGTATTGAAGAGGCGAACAAGGGGGAGTGCCATGTCCCTGTAAGCCCGCATTGTGCTATCCTTGGCATCGAATTCCCCCGTGATCTGGCTGACGATGAGTTGGGAGTCACTGAAGACGCGGATGTGGCTAACACCAATGTCTTTGGCCAGACGAAGCCCTGCTATCAATGCTTCATATTCGGCCTCGTTGTTGCTGGCCGCAAACAAGAGGCGGAGAGCACATTTGAGGTAACCCCCCTCAGGGGAGGTGAGGATGAGGCCAGCCCCACTTCCTTCCCTGCGAGACGAGCCGTCAACATTGAGTGTCTAAGAATGAGGATCTTCAGGCTCTGGTGGAGCTGGTGGGGGTGGAGAGGTAGCGGCTGGGGCAGGGTTGGTGAATTCTAGGATGAAATCGGCAATGGCCTGTCCTTTGATTGTTGTGCGGGGTCGGTAGGAGATATCAAACTGGCTAAGCTCCACTGACCACTGCATAAGTCGGCCAGAAAGTTCTGGTTGCTGCATGACCTTCTTCAGGGGTTGGTTGGTGAAGACCACTATAGAATGGGCCTGGAAATAAGGACGAAATCGTCTGGAGGCAGTGACCAGGGCCAGGGACAATTTTTCCAACAGTGGGTAGTTCTGCTCTGCTCCCCTGAGAGCTCGACTGATGTAATAGACCGGCCGTTGAACCGAGCCATCCTCCCTAATGAGAGCTGCGCTAACGGCGGTGTTTGATACTGCTAAATAGAGGAAGAGGGGTTCGCCAGGGATTGCCTGCGAAAGAAGGGGGGGTTGGCCATGCATTGTTTTAGCTGCTGGAAGGCCTCTTCGGATTCAGTCGTCCATTCAAAAGTCTGCCGAAGGACTTTGAAGAATGGTAGGCACTTATCTGTTGCGCGGGAAATGAACCGGTTGAGGGCCGCCACTCTGCCAGCGAGTCTCTGAACTTCCTTAACGGTTTTGGGCGACTGCATCTCAATCAAGACCTTGATCTTCTCGGGGTTGGCCTCAATTCCGCGCTGACTGACCATAAAGCCCAAGAACTTTCCGGATCCTACGCCAAAGGCGCATTTCTCCGGGTTGAGCTTCATCTGGTACTTGCGAAGGGTGGCAAAGGTCTCCCGCAGGTCGGTCAGATGGTCGGCGGAGAGTTTGCTTTTGACTAGCATGTCATCCACGTACACTTCCATATTTCGACCGATCTGGTGTTGGAAGACTGCGTTGACTAACCGTTGGTAAGTGGCCCCCGCGTTCTTCAGTCCGAATGGCATGACACGGTAGTGGTAGGTGCCCCGGTCGGTGATGAAGGATGTGTGTTCCTGGTCAGATGAGTGCATCATGATTTGGTTGTACCCGGAGAAGGCGTCCATGAAGTTGAGCATTTGGTGACCGGCCGTGGCGTCGACCAGCAGATCAATCCGGGGGAGTGGATAGCTATCTTTGGGGCAAGCTCGGTTCAAGTCAGAGTAGTCGACACACAGACGCCACTTGCCATTGTTTTTGCGGACTAGCACCACATTGGACAGCCACCTGGGATAGTCCACATTTTGGATAAACTAAGCCTCGAGGAGTTTGTCGACCTCTGCAGCTATGAGATTGTTGCGTTCCGGGTGAAATATACGCTGTTTTTGACGGTAAGGTCGGAAGTGAGGTTCGATGCTGAGGCGATGAGTGATGAAGGAGGGGTCAATGCCTAGCATGTCTGAGTGGGTCCAGGCAAAGATGTCGTTGTGTTCGGTCAAAAGGGCAGTGAGGTCGGCTTTTGCTTGGGGGGATAATTGGCTGCCGATCTTGGCAGTTTTCAGTGGGTCGGTGGGGTCAATAGGAACCTCAACGAGCTCTTCCACCGGTTCTCCTCTGATCAGCTCGTCCTCATTCCGGACATCAAGTCCTTCAATGATCATCGCCTCCTTCAACTTGACTTCTTTAAGTGAGGCAACATAACACTCCCTAGCCACGGTCTGTTCTCCCCTGACTGTTCCGACTCCGAGATCGGTGGGAAACTTGAGGGCAAGATGATAGGTGGACGTGATGGCTTGGAAGGCGTTGAGGGCGGTGCGACCGAGGATGATGTTGTAGGCAGATGGGCAATCAACCACCAGGAAGGTGAGCAACTTCGTGGCCTGCCGTGGGTACTCGCCAATGGTGATGGGAAGATCGATGGAACCAATGGAGGTCACGCGGTCGCCAGCGAAGCCGACGAGAGGGGTTTGGAGCGGGGAAAGGCTTTCTTCCCCAACCTTAAGTTGGCGGAAGCAGTTTAGAAAGATGATGTCCGAAGAGCTACCATTGTCGATGAGAACTCGTCTGACCTTATAATTGGAGATGATGGCGGAAACGACGAGAGGATCATCATGAGGATAACGGATGCCTGCACAGTCGGCGTCCGTGAAGGTGATGGGCTCTGTCCACTGCTTGGGCTGTTTGGGGGGTCGGTCTATCGTGGCGACTGCCTTGTCTGAGCCCTGTCGAATTTTTCTAAGTTCTGCCCTCTGAGCTGAGCGAGATGGTCCCCCACAAGCAAGACCACCTGAAATAACTCTAATTTCACCAACTGGTGGAGGTGGATTACCTTGAGGTCGAGGCTGTTGGGGGGATCGGTCATGACCCTGGTTTGGTTGGGCTGGTTGCCGCGGTGGGGTGTGTCGGCGATTATCTCTGTGGGGCTCGGTTCTTTGCCTTTGCTGAGGGCGGGTGTCTGTGAATCGACTTAGACGCCCCTGGCGGATGAGGGCCTCCACCTGATCCTTGAGACTGATGCAATCGTCAGTGTTATGGCCATGGTCCTGGTGGAAACGACAATATTTAGATTGGTCTTTCCGGCTGGAAGGGTTCCGTGGAGGGGGAGGCCACTTGAGGGGGTAGTCCCGTTGGATCTGGTTGAGGACATGTTCCATGGGAGAATTGAGAGGCGTATACCGCTCGAACCGACCGGGCGGTCGGGCTGGTGCTGACCGGTCGGGACGATGGGGTCGGTCGGTATAGCGGGGTGTTTGGCTATGATACTGGGTGTTACTGGGTTCTTGGTCTTTTCTCTTTTCGCGGGGGGTCGGGTTTTTAGCTGGTGGATCTTGCCGAGCGGCTAGTGAATCCTCGGCATTCATGTATTTTTGGGCTTTGGAGAGTAGGGCTGCCATGGAGGTCGGGGGGTTCTTGGAGAAGGAGAAAAGGAAATCAGATGACCGCAGACCGACCATGAAGGCTGTGAGGATGACCTTGTCGTCATTTTCGGCAACTTGCAGGGCTTCGGTGTTGAAGCGAGTGACGAAGCTGCGCAGTGATTCCCCCTCAGTCTGACGGATGTTGAGCAGCTGGGTGGCCGGGCGTCGCTGGCGCTGGGCGCCGATGAAGTGGCTCAAGAAAGAGTCACTGAGATGCTGGAAAGTGGATACCGAGTCCGGTGGTAACTGGCTAAACCACAGCCGAGCCGACCCCTTCAGTGTCACGGGAAAGGCTCGGCACATGATCTCGTCAGGGAAGGCATGGAGGATCATGAGGGTGCGGTAGGTCTCCAGATGGTCGATCGGGTCAGTTGTGCCATCGAAGGAGTCAATGGTGGGCATTTTGAATTTGGCAGGCAGGGGTTTGTCTCGGATGGAGGCGACAAATGGCGAGTTTGCAGTGGTGGAGGGCTTATGCTGGATATTCTGCATGACCCCTTGTAGCTGGAGCTTCATGGCTCGGAGCTCAGCGTCCCAGAGGGGGATGTTGTCACCACCAGAGGGAGAAATGTGTTGGATGCTGCTGGCTTCCCCCTCGGGGGCTGGTGCTATAACCGATGGGTGTGGGGGTGGAGGCGGTGGATGTATATATGGGTGAGGGGGTTGCAAGCCCTCCGAGTTGGGAGGATTGGGTTGTGGGATGGCATGGCCCGGAATTTGTTCTGGATGGGGTGGAATATCTGGAGGTGGTGGAGGAATGGGGAGGTTTCGTTGGAGCAGAGCATTGATTAAGGCCTGGTTCTGTTCGGCCATACGGTTGATGCTATTAGTAAGTTCGATGAAGTATTGTGGTGGGTTGTTTGGATTGGGAAGGTCGGTTTGATGATCGGCAGCATTATGGTGGGAAGCCATGGATCTAGTCGTGACCATACACTTGACGAGTGAGGTGAAAAGGTTACTGGAATAGGGTCTCCGACGGCAATGAACACAACTGGCGTACGGACAAACCAATTCCCACAGACGGCGCCAACTAATGATACAGTTCATCCTGGTGAATGGGCTAGACTGATCCAAGCTCCTCAAGCCCACTGGATAACCTGCAAACAAGTTCAACGGGGAACGGGGTAGTCCCCCGGCGAACCCTCCGGTGTGTGAATTAGAAGAGGTGGTAGACAATGTAGCGAGAGAGAGAGAGAGAGAGAGAGAGAGAGAGAGAGAGATAGAGATAGAAAACTTAACCTTCTTCTTGTCTTCAAGCTTTGCTTATATCCTTTGGTAATCATTTCGCTGTCTCTGCCGTTCTGACCTTCCCGCTGAAAGCTTATGCCGTGGTTCGTCTTGTTCAGGGTGAGGGGGTGCCATTCCGGCTGAGAGGTGTTATCGCCATAAATGCTGTGATGGGCTGCATTAATGGTGATGTGTTGTGGCAATAACTTTGCAGATCTTTGTCTGCTGACGTGGCCTGTTCTGCACCCGCCACGTGTCCGAGTATTATTGGCCTCCTATGCTCAGTTGGCCTCCAGCTATCTTGGATTTTGCTACCCGGGTTATGCAATGGGATATAAATGGTGGGCTTGGGTTTGTCCACTATGGGCCATGGCGTCCTATGGGCCTATCCCTGGCGGTCGGGCTTGTCTGGTTTCGTGTGCCAATGATCAGGCTCCGCCTGGCTGATAGGTTTCGGAGCTGCAATCATGGTGGAACCATGGAAGTGTATCGCAGGACCTCCCACCCTCTCCGTTCTGTACTGCGCAGCTAATTCCACTGCATCATCATCTCCCAGCGGGTCCACCCTCACACCCTCATTTCCTTCTCGTGCCATCTCTGAGGTATGTCTACGAATCGCTTCTGATGCAGGTGCTAGGAAGTTGAAGAAATGCTCCAATGGTGTATCGCGAGCAACAAATGGGGTAAGACTTTGAATGTTTTGGTTCTTTGAACACAGGTAGGTGAATCGGATAATGCCAAAAGCCCACGGTTTACCCGTCTCCCAAGGATCCAAATTAATTTTCGCCAGTTTGAAAACTTTTCAAATTATCCGCCAAAATCGTCTTTTCAACAACATAATGACCTATCGTTTCATTTTTACCCCAACGCCTCACTTCCCAACTACAATTCTGCCACGTGTATGGTCCCGATGCACTGACTCCTGTCATTTCCTTGTTTTTTTCCACTTCAAACCGTCACGTGGCACGCCGCCTCTTGGGCCCCGTGCCTTTCCGCTCGGCCACCCTCGCGGTCGGCACCCCTCCGCTCGGCCACCCTCGCGGTCGGCACTCCTCGCGGTCGACACTCCCCGCGGTCGGAACCCCTCTCCTCGCGGTCGGCAATCCTCACGGTCGGCACCCCCTCCGCTCGGCCACCCTCGCGGTCGGCACTCCTCGCGGTCGGCAACCCTCGCGGTTGGCACTCTTCGCGGTCGGCACCCCTCCGTTCGGCCACCCTCGCGATCGGCACTCCTCGCGGTCGGCACCCCCTCCGCTCGGCCACCCTCGCGGTCGGCACTCCCCGCAGTCGGCACTCCCCCGCGGTCGGCACCCCTCTCCTCGCGGTCGGCAATCCTCGCGGTCGGCACCCCTCCGCTCGGCCACCCTCGCGGTCGGCACCGGCCGGAACCATCTCCCTCACTACTATTCCCTTCGTTGGACTGAAGCTGCACTCGGGAATGGGGGACTACTGACAGGGATAGGCCCATAGGACGCCATGGCCCATAGTGGACAAACCCAAGCCCACCATTTATATCCCATTGTATAACCCGGGTAGCAAAATCCAAGACAGCTGGAGGCCAACTGAGCATAGGAGGCCAATAATACTCGGACACGTGGCGGGTGTAGAACAGGCCACGTCAGCAGATAAAGATCTGCAAAGTTATTGCCACAACACATCACCATTAATGCAGCCCATCACAGCATTTATGGCGACAACACCTCTCAGCCGGAATGGCACCCCCTCACCCTGAACAAGACGAACCACGGCATAAGCTTTCGGCGGGAAGGTCAGAACGGCAGAGACAGCGAAATGATTACCAAAGGATATAAGCAAAGTTTGAAGACAAGAAGAAGGTTAAGTTTTCTATCTCTCTCTCTCTCTCTCTCTCTCTCTCTCTCTCGCTACATTGTCTACCACCTCTTCTAATTCACACACCGGAGGGTTCGCCGGGGGACTACCCCGTTCCCCGTTGAACTTGTTTGCAGGTTATCCAGTGAGTTTGAGGAGCTTGGATCGGTCTAACCCATTCATCAGGACGAACTGTATCATCATATATAAAGAAAAGAGAACATAGAGAGTTTCTACATACACAAAATCCACCAACACAAACTAGACAAGATAGAGACTAGGATCTGGATTTGGATTTGAATCCAGCATTAATTCTTTTGTGGTTTTTGGACAATGTCACATATTATCATAGTAATAATCTCCTTATTTTTACCTAACAACTTGGTCGATTTGAACGGCACTGGATACAATACAACCTGGTCTGTGATTTCTTTATTAATTAATTTTGTCCAAAAAAATAGACTTAGAAAAAATACCAAGAAATTTATTTTAAATTGTGATGGGTAATTTAAATTCAATTCTTATATAGTAGGATTCATATCTGAAATTAATTTCAATCACACAATTCTTATTCTCCATATATTTTTAAATAAAATTTATAAATTTCTAACATTACTAAATTTTGTATTAATAAAATTTAACAATGATACATATGATAGAGGGTTGTTAATTTTGATGTTGTAATTTGGGTCGTTTACGAGGAGCCCTAGGCAAGGCCTCCCTTGATTTTGATGTTGCCAATTCCAGGTGTGTCACATTGTGTTAACTCATTTATAGATTGATGGTGCTTGTCGTTAACAATTGTTTCCAAGGCACAAGAAAATGATATATATATATTTAGTACTTATCACTCCTGTCAATCTAAAAAATAAAAAAATAAAAAAAAATACTTTCACTCCAATCTAAAAGATACTTATCATTAAATTTAATATTTTTTTTACATCAAATAATAAAATAAAGGGGAATTTTTTTTCAAGTCCCTGCTATTAAGACTTTACAGCATAAAGGACACTCAATATTTTCATAATATCTAAAATCCCTCAAGTTGATCCAGAGAAAATTGGTCTAGAAAAAATTGATCCAGAGAAAATTTGTCCAGAGAAAATTCTTCAATATTTTCATAATTTCTTCACCTGTTTGAATTTGCAGCGTTACCACCATGGGTTTGTTTACATGGTCCAGAGAAATTCTTTGGTTTAGACTGAATTTTCTTTGGTCTGAACTGAATTTTCTCTGGACTTTCTCTGGGTTGCTCCAGAGAATTTCTTTGGTTTGGTTGGTCTGAATTTTCTCTGGGTTGTTGGACTGAAATTTGAGAAGCTGATGCATACTTACCTTGATTGAATTACCCATGAGATTTGTGATGATTTGCCGAAATCTACCTGGATCTCCATAATACTGAAATTCTTGAATCAGGAAAATTCAGTTTAAAAACCAAAGAATTTCTCTGGACTAACCCAGAGAAAATTTAGTTTAAAAACCAGAGAATTTCTCTGGTTTCAACCTAGAGAAAATTCAGTTAAAAAACCAGAGAATTTCTCTGGTTTCAACCCAGAGAAAATTCAGTTCAGGTGAATGGCCATGGCCATGGGAGTTTCCCTGTTTTGAAGCTGTAGCAATGTTGATGGAATGTGAAAATCCAGTGAATTCTCCACTATACATGAACACCAATAGTAGTGCTTATACTAGTTGTATTAATAAAATAGTAAAGTCTTCTTCACAAACCCATTATTAACACCAATAGTAGTGAGGCAACAAAGGATGCTGGTGTAATTGCTGGTCTCAATGTGATGCGTATCATCAATGAACCCACTGCCGCTGCCATTGCTTATGGTCTTGACAAAAAGGCAACCAGTGTTGGCGAGAAGAATGTTTACAAACTCTAGAGCGGTGCATTGGTGGATTACACACAAAATAATAATAATAATAAAAAAGAATTAAAATCAAACACATGCATTAAGAAAATGAAGACGTAGTGATATATATGCAGTAGTATTGAAATTCATATACCATTAGTCCAGAGAAAATTATCATTTTTGTAGCTAGTTATAACAATCTATATATATATATGCACATTGATCATATGTTTTCTTTCTTTCACAATTTCAGAAACCAAACCATGCACGAGGTGAAAACTTTTCTACATTTGTATATTTTCCAAGGATTATCAGTGAGAACTGAGTGTATGTACAATCCATTATAGGCCTTTTCCAATTTCTCTCTCTATCCAGGGCAAATCAATTATAGGAAAATCCAATCTGGATCTGGGTATAGTCATAACAAAACAACACAAATATTTGATATTTGGCCAAGATGGCAATGACTCTGCATATTGGTGAAAATCTGAAGCTTATCAAGGGAGATTAGGGAAAGTGGTGTTCTTAGAATACTCACATTTTGCTTACTATACACAGTTTCATTCTCATGATACTGTTAAAGGTTTCAAAAAACCTAGTATAGTGATCACAAATAATTTAAATTATTCCAACTCATAACTTCAAATCCATTGCCTACCAAATACATCATAGATCATAGGTAAAATAAGTTACTAGATGGAAGGATAACTAAATGAGAGACTATACAATATTGGAGCATGCATATATATATTGGTGAAAGGAAGAGTAACAGCACCAAAATGCATGGATACAACAGAATCGTTCTACAGCACAGGCATTGTATAAATGATTCAATCACAGAGAAAATTCAAATTTCTCTGGGTTCAGTTTGACCAATTTTCAAACCAGAGAAAATTGGTACAATTATTAGAATCTTGAATTTGAAGTTGTGATTTCAAATCTTCCACTTTGTTGGGTTATGAATAAAATTGGTTTTCAAAAATTCAGGTGGCCTCCTCTCTCTTTCTAGCCCGAGACCATCCATCACATGCAAGCAAATCCTTTAAAACCACCATGGACGATGATGCTGTTCGGGTGAAGTAAGAAACCAAGCGACTGAGGTTCGGATGAATAGACACAAACCCAGACCTCTCTCTCTCTCGGGTGGGAGAGACAGCATTGTTTGTGAGACACATGCATGATCTCTTTATCTATCACCTTATCTCTCTCCACAGGGGCAAAACCCAGCTTGCTCATAGCCCATGGCTGCCACTCTAAGGGCCGTCGTCATCACCGAAGCCCAAGCCACCTTGCACACCATCGGTGGTCATAGCTTCGGTTACTATTAACGTCGCGACAGCTCTGGCTACCATCGGTTCATGCCGATACCATCTCCACCTCATCTTGGTGCTTCACTTCAGACTATCACTCATCAGAGTTGGATCCATCGATGGCTATTTCCATAGGCGTAGCAGCAGAAGAGGAAGACGCAATGTTATTGTTGCTGGGCTCGGCCATATCTGATGAAGAATCAACAACGCGAAGTCGAAGAGAGAGAGAGGAATTGTGGGCAAAGAGTCAAATTTCTCTGATATATATTTAGGGATCTTAGACATCAAAAAATAATTTTGTGGATCTCTTCCATTACGAAAAGTGGGGGAGGGACCCTAGACTAATTTTCCCTAAAATAAAATGATAGAAATTAATGGTTATTAAATTTCATTAAAAACTCTTTTAAAATTAATATGATACGCAAACAAATGGGTTAGACTTATTTCATGTTGATATCTCAATATGAGAGAATTTGAGGGGCTCATAGGGCCTATCATGAGTCCTGTTTTTCAATTATCCGAATCATTTATTTTGTAGGACTCTTAATGTATATTATCCATAAAAAAATTAATTCGATGTAATAATCGTAACTTTTTCATTTTATTGCATTTGTCTCCAAAAAAATGGACAACAAATATATATTTAAAATAGACCATCATTTTTTTATAGACAAGAGATAAAATAAAAAGGTTACGATTATCGGATTGACCTAAATTTTTTCATATATGATATACATTAAGAGCCCTACAAAATGAACGGTTTGGATTATCAAATGAGACCTGTAGTAGACCCTACAGACCCCTCAAGTTCTCTCTTATTGAGATCTCAATATAAAAGAAGACCAACTCATTTATTTACATATCATATTGATCTTAAAAGAGTTTTTAATGAAATTTAATAATCATTAATTTCTATCATTTTATTTTATTATTTCATGTAAAACAAATATTTTGAAATGTATAATAAAAAATATATTAAATACAAAATGAACGGTTCGAATCATTGAAACGAGACTCATGGTTGGCCTTATAGGCCCCTCAAGTTATCTTATATTAGAACTCGACGTGAGAGAAAAGTTCAACCCTAAATGAATTAACTTTAAATACTTTTTTAAATCTCATTCACTTTGTTTGGTTAGAGTTTTTTAAAAATACTTTTCAGAAAATTATATTTTCTTATTTTTCGTATTTTTTGTTTTTACTAAATTTTTTTAATATTCTAAGCAATTTTTTTTTTTACTTTTTAGACATACCTAACATAAATATACCTAAAAAGTAAAAAGTCTGTGAAAAAAACCTTTTAAAAATTCACTAAATACCAAAATAAATAAATAAATAACCAAAAAAAAAAGAGAATTCAGTACATTTTTTGTATTTATTAATTTTTTAAAATATTTTTTCACAAATTTTTTACTTTTTAGATACATCTAAGTAAGGTGCATCTAAAAAGATATAAAAAAAATGTTTAAAATTTTAAAAATATTCATTAAAAACAAAAAAACACGAAACTCAAAAAATTCAATTTTTAAAAAATTTAATCTTAAAAATTCAAACCAAACACACTAATTAATTTTTTGAACTCAACTCAAATTCAAATCAATAAGCGTAATTTAAAAGTGGGTAGATTAAGACAAATCTCTTATAATTTTTTATTAGATCAATTAATCTATATTCATAAATAATAATATTCTAATAATTATTTAATATATTTAAGAGAAAATTAGCGAAAAATCCACTCTAGCAATTGTCCAAGGCATTAGGTCCAGTGATTTTTTTTTTAATGAGAGGTCCACATTTCGTGAAATAGTTTAGTGAGAAATCTTGGTAGACATTTGGTTTTCAATTTTACCCCTTGGCTTTTTTCATTTGTTTGACTTCTCGTTGACAATCTATTCAAATTATATCTATTTGTTCAAATTTTTTGTCTATCTGTTTAATTTTTTTACCCTATCTGTTTCATTTTTTAATCTTTTCAATTAAAATTTCTCTTGTCTGTTCAAATAGTTATCCATATAAAATTTATCTGTTGAAATTTATCTATTCAAAAATTCTATATATTCAAATTATTTGTTGAAATTCTATAATTTTTTTATCTGTTGAAAATGAACTTGAACCTTTGTAAACAGTAAAATTTCACTCATAAAATTGAATAGATTGAATCATCTATCTGTTCAATTTTTACTCTCCAGATCTAATTTCTCTCTCCTCTCCTTTCCCCTCCCTTATTTGTTCCAATGCTTTGAATGTCCAGCCAAAGAAGAAAATTTCAATCTATCTGTTATCCACTCTTTTCCAAACCAAACTTCATCAACAATAACATCAACATCATCATCAACGACAACAACAACCTATCTGTTCAAAGCACTACAACAGATAACCACACACACATACAGAGAGATAACCACAGATAATCACACATACAAAAAAAAGATTTCCAGAAATCGCAAAGGTGCTACCAGATCTGGTCACTCCGACCAGATCTCTACCATGTTCAACCAGCTGAGACAGATCTCTTTAGCTTTTTTTATAACCCTAGCAGTCATCTTCTTCAGATTGGCTTCAGCGTAGGGAAAAACATCAGTAGCCTCTCAAATTTAGAACAAAAATGTTATCAAAAATGTCCTCATCCGAAACCTTATTCGAAGACAACCTCTTCATCTTCCTCTCATGATCTTTTCCATCGTCGGAATCATCCAAATCCCTCAAAGTGCTCCGGCGACACCGACTATGGTGGCTGAAACTCTGGAAGAAAGAGAGAGAGGTAGATAGTAGATAGAGGTGGCGTCGAAATCAACACAGATCGACGGAGGAGCAGTGGCAGCGAGATCAACACAGATTGGTTGTCCATTTTTCCAGGTCTGGAGGGAGTGTGATGTTACCCAAGCTGGTGGGGCCGCAGTGTTGGAGTGCCAGGCGATGGCACCGGAGGAATAGACAATGAGGAGGTTGCCATTGGTAAGGAACTGGAAAAAGGCGGAGGAATCGACAGCGTCGGAACCACTGCCGGCCTTCCAGATGGGGACGTCGTTGTAGGTGACAACGGCGAAGTAGGCAAAGCCATCGGTGTTGAAATGTAGAGAGAAGCTGTAGAACAGGCGAGAGAGAGCGTGCGAAAGAGAACAGATAGAGAGAGAGATGGAGCACAATGAGAGGAGAGAGAGAGAAAATGGATTTTGTTAATATATGAAATTATATATGTATATAATTAACATATTATATATGTATATATTATTCTTTGTATTGTATTCCATATTTAGATTATAGGCTCCTCCCTATTAGGTATGTTCAAATCTTGCCTTATTCTTTCCCTACCTTATTCTTTCCCTTTCCTTGGATAACACTCCTACATAGTCCTATATATATATCCATAGCTTTGTACTGTAAAATAATTAATTCAATACAATATATATTATTTTCTCTCTTTACTATTCTAACATGGTATCAGAGCTTAGAGTCAAAATCCTTGATCCTCTTAATTCCTGCAGTCCACAAATATTAACATCCTTGCTCCATCCCCTACACCCAGTTTAGCAACACCACGTCTCCATTCTTCTTACCTTGTTATTTCTTTTTTATTGCTTTCTATGGATCATTCTGATATGGCCCAACCAATTTCCATCATTCTTGATGGTTCTAATTGCACCACTTGGGCTCAAGCCATGTCTAGTTTTCTCAAAGGGAAGAAGTTGTGGCGTCTTGTTACTGGTGATACTGTCAAACCTGTCAAAAATACAGATGAACTTGCTTCTAAATATGAAGAACGACTTGATGATTGGGATAGTAAAAACCATCAAGTCATCACATGGTGCCGTAATACTTCCATTGTCTCCATTAATCTTCAATTTGGGCGCTTTGACACAGCAAAGGAAATTTGGGATTTTCTAAAGACTCGTTATAGCACCACTGCTCTTGCTCACCAATATCAACTTCTTAGCCAACTGCATCACATGCGACAAGAGTCCGGTCAATCTATCAATGTTTTTCTGTCCCAGATGTATGCTGTTTGGGATCAACTGTCTTTGTCTGAACCTAAATGGAACTGCAAGGAAGATGCTAGTCAGTTCTCTACATATCGAGATGAACAACGCTTGATATCCTTTCTGATGGCCCTTCGGGATGATTTTGAACCTGTTCGAGCTTCTCTTCTCCATCGTCATCCGCTTCCAACCTTAGAACATGCCATCTCCGAACTCCTTTCTGAAGAAACTCGTCTTGGCTCTCTCAAAACTCCACAGACTCACAATGTTCTTGCTACTTCTCATCAGCCTAGCAAATCATCCGTTGCACAATCATGTACTTATTGCCATAACTCCAATCATAGTTTACTTACATGTCCAATCCGGATTTGTAAGTGGTGCAACAAGACTGGTCTTGGCCACTATCAGAGTGACTGTTTCAAAAATCCCAATCGCCAACCACATGACAGTCGTTCTAAAGGAGGTCAATCTCGATCCCATTACCGCTATCGGCCCGCTGCTCATTCTCATTCTGCTGCTGTTACTGCTGCCACATCTTCCTCTGATGTTGCTCCTCCTGAGCACAACCAAACCTTCACACTTCATGACATTGAATCCATAGTCAAACAGGTTCTCTCTACTTCTGGTACACCCTCTACTGCTCTGTCAGTCACCTCAGGTACCTCTTAATGGTTCTTTGATTCTGCTTGTTGCAATCATATGACATCGGATTCTACTATTTTCTTTTCTACGATGTCTGTATCTAATATTCCTACCATTTATACTGCTGATGGCTCTCCCATGCATGTTAACCATATAGGCCATGTCTCTACTTCTACTGTTTCCCTTCCTAACACTTATTTAATTCCTCATCTTACTCTCAATCTAATCTCTATTGGGCAACTTTGTGATCTTGGTCTTACTGTTATTTTCTCTTCCTTTGGTTGTGTTGTGCAGGACCCCCGGACGGGCCAGACTCTTGGGATCAGCCGTAAAAATGGGCGTTTATACGAGCTCATTCATCTTCACATTCCATCTTAACTCTCTTCTTCTACAGTCGCCGCCTCCACTAGTTGTACTCTTGATCTTTGGCATTCCCGTCTCGGCCATGTGTCATTCAGTCGTTTACGTAGTTTAGTGTCAAGTGGTCAGTTAGGTCATGTTACCAATAATTTAGTGGATTGTTTATCTTGTCAACTTGCCAAACAACCATCTTTACCATTTAATAAAAGTGATTCTATGTCTCATGCACCTTTTGATCTCATACATTTTGATGTTTGGGGGCCTTCACCACATCCTACCATGAGGGGATCTAGGTATTTTGTAATTTTTGTGGATGATTTTACTCGCTTTACATGGTTATTTCTAATGAAAAATCGTTCTGAATTACAACAATATTACTATGATTTTGCTAATATGGTCAAGACACAATTTTCTCGCACCATCAAAATTTTTCGTGCCGACAATGCCCAAGAATATAAAGAAACTAATTTTTTAAAATTTCTCCGTCAACATGGTACACTCCCTCACTCCTCTTGTCCTGGCACATCTCAACAGAATGGTCGTGCCGAGCGTAAACATCGTCACCTTCTTGACACTGTTCGTACTCTTTTAATATCTGCCTCTTGTCCAGAGCGTTTTTGGGAAGAGGCAGTCCTCACTGCTGCTTACACTATTAATCTTGTTCCATCTCCCATCATCAACAATCAAACTCCATATGAGCGTCTCTATGGTAAGTCCCCGGCTTATGATCATCTTCGTGTTTTTGGTTGTGCATGTTTTGTCCTATTACAGCCCCATGAACGTAACAAATTAGAACCTCGGGCTCGTCTTTGTTGCTTCTTGGGATATGGCATTGAACACAAAGGTTATCGTTGCTGGGATCCCATCTCTAAACGTCTTCGTGTCTCTAGACATGTGGTCTTTTGGGAACATAAAATGTTCTCTTCCATGTCTCCATTCCACAATTCTGATTCTCCCACTACACCTTTCTTTACTAATCCTTCTATTCCTCTATTTTCTAATGATGAGCTTGATACAGATGCTACTAATGAGCTTACTACCGGTCCACTCCCCTCTACAGAGTCTGGCTCTCCTGATGGTCCTGCATCTCCATCTCCTATTCCTAGTCCTCCTACTTTCCTTGAAGTCCCTACCTCTACTGATCCTCCAGACCTTCCCACTGAATCTTCTGTGCTTCCTACTACATCTCTTCGTCAATCTACTCGGGTAAAAGAACCTTCTGTCTTGCTTCGTGACTATCATTGTTATTCTACTATTTTCTCTCAACATGAACCTCACTCTTATCGTGAGGCTAGTACTAATCCCCTTTGGCAGCGAGCAATGACAGAAGAGTTACAAGCCTTGGACCGAACTGGTACATGGGAGTTGGTTGACCTTCCTCCTAATAAGCCTCTGGTTGGTTGTAAATGGGTCTACAAGATTAAGACACACTCAGATGGGACCGTCGAACGTTATAAAGCCCGTATGGTTGCTAAGGGCTTTACACAAGAATATGGAATTGACTATGAAGAAACCTTTGCACCTGTGGCTCGTCTCACCTCTGTTCGAAGTTTAATTGCTGTTGCTGCCATTCAAAAATGGACATTATTTCAGATGGATGTCAAAAATGCATTCTTGAATGGTGATCTTCAAGAAGAAGTCTATATGCAACCACCTCCTGGATATCCTCACTCATCTAATCAGGTCTGTAAACTTCGAAAGGCACTCTATGGACTCAAACAAGCTCCTCGCGCGTGGTTTTCAAAGTTTAGTTCCACCATCCAGGCCTTTGGTTTCTCTTCCAGCTCTTATGATTCTGCTCTCTTTATCCGCAAATCTCAACATGGCATTGTTCTTCTTCTTCTTTATGTGGACGATATGATTCTTACTGGTGATGATGTTCATGGAATTTCTGCACTCAAAAAGTCTCTTAGTGAACACTTTGAGATGAAGGATTTGGGTACTCTCAAATATTTCTTGGGGCTTGAGATCTCCTCTAGCTCCGATGGCTATTATCTCTCTCAAGCCAAGTATGCTTCTGATCTTCTAGTAAAGGCTGGCCTCACTGACAGCAAAACTGTCTCTACTCCTCTCGAGCCTAATGAACACCTAACACCCCTGGACGGCACACATCTTCCCAATGCCACCTTGTATCGACAATTAGTAGGCAGTCTCGTTTATCTCACTGTTACTCGACCTGACATTGCACATGCTGTTCACCTTGTTAGCCCATTTTTGTCAGCTCCTCGATCTACACATTATGCTGCTGTGCTCCGTATTCTTCGCTATGTTAAAGGCACTTTGTTTCATGGTCTTCACTACTCCTCTAGTTCTGCCCTCTTATTACGTGCCTATTCAGATGCTGATTGGGCTGGTGATCCGACTGATCGTCGCTCTACCATAGGATTCTGTTTCTTCTTAGGTGATTCCCTTATATGTTGGCGTAGCAAGAAACAAACCTTGGTCTCTCGCTCCAGCACCGAATCCGAATATCGTGCTCTTGCAGATACCACTCAGGAGCTCATTTGGCTTCACTGGTTACTTTCAGATATGGGCGTTACTTCTTCCAGTGCCACTCCTCTATACTGTGACAATCGCAGTGCTATCCAAATTACGCATAATGATGTTTTCCATGATTGCACCAAACACATTGAGATTGATTGTCATTTTGTTCGTCAACATGTTACTCAAGGCACTATTCATCTTCTTCCTATTTCCACTGTTGATCAGATTGCTAACATTTTCACCAAGACCCATCCACCGGGACGTTTCCAAGACTTGGTTTCCAAACTCAAGTTGCTTTCTACCTTGCCACCTTGAGTTTGAGGGGGGATGTTAATATATGAAATTATCTATGTATATAATTAACATATTATATATGTATATATTATTCTTTGTATTGTATTCCATATTTAGATTATAGGCTCCTCCCTATTAGGTATGTTCAAATCTTGCCTTTTTCTTTCCCTACCTTATTCTTTCCCTTTCCTTGGACAACACTCCTACATAGTCCTATATATATACCCATAGCTTTGTACTGTAAAATAATTAATTCAATACAATACATATTATTTTCTCTCTTTACTATTCTAACAGATTTGATGGGTAGCAGACGCGATTTTAAATATATGAGGGGTAATTTAGTTATTGCGTAGAAGTATGTCCTTATACAGACAAAATAATTTCACGCATTAACATTTAGGCAAAAGAAATTTAAATTTAGACTTTTGAACTGACTATCTTTATTTAAACTTGATGAATCTACCAATGCCTTCCTACTAGTGAAATATAGTGGAGAAGGTTGGATGCACCCTTGCCTCCCATCCCATCTCTATATATAATGGTTTTCATTCCCCTCAATTCTTCCTCCCACAGACACACTTAGCAAGACCATCAATCTGTATATATATAGAGAGAGAGATATGGTTTCCATGGCTAAGAAAGTGATTGTTGCTATCATCACTTTGAACCTTATAGTGATGATGACAATGGCAGAGGCTCCGGCTCCATTCATCCCTTGCTGCAACTCAAAAATCACTGACTGCTGCCCTGCAGCAACTACTACTACTACTGCCCATGAAGAACCTCTTTCCATCAAATCCGATAAGCCCATTGCCCACCCCTATCCATTGTTGAGGGCTCGCCCGGCTGCCTCCATGGCCTTTCCATTATTTACGGCGCGCCCAACTTCATGCTGCGACCAATATATCCAGACATGCTGCAAGCCTTGACACTACTAGCTTCTTCAATTCTCAATGAAAACCCAATACTATATGAATCCTAGTCCTGGAGGGTATATTGGAAATGTTTGTTTCTTTTTATGTTGTTTTTGCAAGGTGTTTGATCTTCTATTAGTGCCTCTTTTTTAAGTGTGTTAAAGATCATGTAATAATTCAGTCTAAAGCATGACTGAATAATTTGTATGCGTCTCCTCCATGACTTCAATATTTAAATAATTGTGATAAAATTGTCTGTTAGAGCATGTGTGAATGAGTGAAAACCTTCTTGCCATTTGGGTATTAATCGGATCGTGCGGCATAATCTGAATTAAATTCGTGACATTATCAATGTACATGTTTTTACCACATGTAAGCTTCAGTTTCAACTTCTAATTTGATCGCAAAAGCATATCTCATGGTAGAGAAATCAAAAGAACTCCCCACAAAAAAATAATAATTCAGGTTTTCATGTCAATGTTGAAAGTGAAAAGCACTCAAAATTAGTTTGTGAAATGTCTCATAGCATGTCAAACAATGAAAGATTGTGATTCCCAATTTTATTTTATTTTATTTTTTTACATGCTTTTTTGTATTTTTTTTATTATACTAATATTAATTATTAATTATTCAAACTAATGCAGCTGGAAAACGTGAAGAACACAGTATGAAGCAACAAGAAAATCACAACTCTTCTACAAATCTATTGAATTTTAAAATTACCAGAATTATATGAATAAGGGGAAATTATACTTCAGTGCATATTTTTGAAATAAATTACAAATGAGCGATAAAACTTATCAATTTTAATAATTGAATTTACAAACTTTTTCATGATTTTGTAATTTATTTTGGAAAAATTAGTGAAACATCCCTCTCTAATTTTATGTAGTAGGAGAGCTTCAAGTTTTTTTTTTTTTTATTAGCTAAGGTCTCTCGATGAAATTTCTCTGTAATCATATCAGAGAAATTTCAAAATTTCTCTGTGTAAAGACCGAAATTTTTCTGAGTTTAGCTAAATTTTTCTGAGTTTTCTGTGAAAATGTTGAAGGACCTTAATTATTATTAAAATATTACATATCTTTTATCTTATAAAATTTTAATATCAAGGATCTTAAAAAAAATTCCCCATTTATTTTTTATCTTTCCAATAAATCACAATTTCCTCTATGAATTATTTTATGGACATAAATAAATAGAAAACTAAATGATCTAGTCTTAAATAATAATCCTAATCAAATATTAAAATAAAAAAATAAAATATATAATTTTGAAATTCAGTCTACATCACAAACTATATAGCCTCGACCCTCTAATTTTTTTTATAAAATTTTAATATTATCTCCAACCTTTCACGCTCTATGTCTACACACGCTACACTATAATTTATGAATCTAACTTATTACAATTTTTGTTAGAGAAAGAGTAAGATCAAAATTTTCTCAATTTTTTGTATTCCTACGCTAGTAAAAATTGATATTATAATTAGGGTCCTGTTATGGTGTGCAACCCTTAAAGTTGCACACCATATGCAACCAACACAAAGAGTGTAAGTGTAAGATGTAAACATAAAACAGAAGGCAAACAGAAAGGCGTAAATGGGTTGCATACCATGTGCCTTGCATATTTAAGAAAAGTCCTTATAATTAATAGTACTTTGTTTTCAAAATATTTATTAGTGTATACCTTTGCTGCTTCTAAGTTAGAATTTATGTCCTTTGTTCTTCTACATATACAAGAAGGAAAAATTATTAGATAATCATCTTGTGACGTTATTTATATAGTACTTTCGATAAATAAAAAATTACAAAATTTATTAGTGGTGGCCCAACAACGACAACAAGAGAACCTATCCCTTTCTTTTGTAGTGCATTTAAAAAAAAAAATTCTGACCAAAGTTGCCCTCTTCCTCTTTTCAAAACAACGTTATTTTGAAGCATTATAGGCAATACACTATCGAGAATCTATATTCTCGAATAATACCTGACTCGCTTAAAGAAAGGGCAGACATGTCAACTCTTATTTCTCAACTACCAAATAAAACTCGATTACATCATTAAATGGGAATACATTGCATTTTTTTATATTATTATTATCACTAATTGCATTTGTTTTCTTTTATTTAGGACTTAATAACTAACGAAACAAAGGCCATAGAAGATCAAAAATGGACATTGTGCAATTGATTTTTCAGATATATGGTTTCTATTGAAAAAAACAGTGGCAACGATATGAACAAATAAACATCGATGCTTTCAACTCACTGTTTTAATATGCTGTCGGCTGCAGTCTTCGTGTGTATTGCAATGTCAAAAAGATAAAAGACGGCCACAAACACATCATTACCTTAAATTTATCAAATACATATATATATTCATCTTCAGAGCAGCTGTCTAATATGCTTTGGGCTGCAGTCTTGTGTTATTGCAATGTAATAACAAAAATAAAATATAGTATAATAAGATTTTGACATGGTCGAGAATTGATCTATCTATATATGTATAATTTTTTGATTAGCAAAGCAAAGAGAGAAAATCTTACTAAACCAAAACAGATAAGGTTTCCATGGCTAAGAAAGTGACTCTTGCTATGATCATCGCTTTGAGCCTCATAGTGATGACTATGGCAAGGGGCGGTCCATCTCATTTCATCCCTGCCATTGCTGTTGATGCCCATGAAGAAGAAGCTCTTCCAATTCCTACCAACACCATTGATGCTGCTGCCGATAAAAACAAAGATATTTCCCTCCAAGAGAAGATGCCCACAGTTGCCATGGTTGCCTATCCATTTTTTAAGGCGCGCCCAACTTCTGATTGCTGCAGCAAACATTTCTCATAATGCTGCATGCCTTGACACACACCACCACATACTAGCTTGTTAAAATAATAATAAGCCATGCCTAGTCCTGGATTGAGTAAGCATGTTTGCTTTATGGTTTTTTTTTTTTTTTTTGGGGGGGGGGGGGGGGGGGGGGGGGGGGGGGGGGGTGTTTGATCTTCTATTATATAGTACCTCTTTTTAAGTTTCAAATATTTTGTAATAAGTAGTCTATAACTTGACTGAATAACAAGGTCTGTTGTGCACAAAATTATGTAATAATAGCTTTACTAAATTATATATTATGTAATAATTCAGTCTAGATGCAAGTTTTCTTCTTTCTTATATTTTGGGATGCATGTTGTGCTTATGGTCTGTTGTGCACAAAATAGGCTTGTGAATCGGTTACTTTTTCTGTTTCAAAACTTAAAATTTCGTAACTTTCATTCTATAAGCAGAGATATATCAAATAAGTATTCAATATAGAATTTTGAAGAAAAAAGATTTAAGAAATTTCTCAATAAAAACTATGCAATTTCATAACATCTTTTAAAAAATTAAAAAATTTCTTAGTTGTCATAAATTTTCACAATTAATGTGCAAAAGTTCAAAATTTCTCAAACAAAGAAACTGTTAAATTTTAAGTTTTAAAAAAAAATATATATTATAAATACTTCACAAAAACTGTGAAAAACTAATAAGTTTCAATTTTTCACACAATGTCATATTCTATATTAATCTTGTTTGATAAATCTTGACAAGTAGATTCCATAAATATAAAATTTAGTAGATTCCATATATATGTAAAAGAACAAGCTTTTTGAGTAGAAGATAACTCAATTATAGTAACATTAATTCATATACTTGGCAGCCAATATTGTTAGGCATGAAATTCCCCTTCCTGTATTCACTCACTACTAAGATTACTACACTACTACATATCCATCATATACATTTTTGGAAGATTAGAATAAGAACATGCACTATACTCGTACCATTGTCAACTTGAAACCAGATTAGTTTTTGAACTGTAACTGGATGAGCAGTATGACGGTTCACAGATCCTACTTTCAGAGAAGTGGAGAGTCGTATGCTCCACCACCATATCTACCTGCTGGTCCACCTCCGAAGCTCTTTTGATGTTCAACAATGGACTGTACCAATGATTCATGTAAGGCAGCCCTCTGAAATTTAGGGGAACTGGTCTTGATGGGGGCCCACATGTCTGCACCGTTGCTGCTATCAACTCCAATAGTATATGATATCGGCACAAGACATAGACCTTTGCTTCTCAGGGTGTACTGTTCTAGTTCCTTGAAAAGGCATATAACAAAATTCAGGTACAATTCAGGCATAAACTTGGCTAATTACTCTAATAAAATTAGTTCCCATGTCATGAATAAATGTAATGTCAACATTCCATCAAAATCAAACCAGGTCCAGTTACATCCGAAATGTAAATCCTATTTTCCTTCTGTTTAAAGAAGAAAAAAGAAAAATTCTCAAACTTGACAATAAAATCCGAGCAGTCTGACCAACTAATGCTCACCTGCATTTGAGCTGTGGGGGTATTCTGGAGGTACGGAGCACTCAATACCTGCAAACCACCAACAAAAAATGAGTTCAAAGTCCAAACATTGTCGAAACATCCCTTACACTTGTGAAGTTACAGTCCAGAATAGCAAATTTGAACTTTGAATACTAGCCAAGCAAATGGTCACGGCCTAAACATGCCAACCAGTCAACAATTTAACGGTCTGTAATTAAGATTCCTAGTATATGAAGCACAATAGAAGTTAAAGAGGAACTCAAACTGGTTAAGAGTTACCAATCACGGGCTTTGATTAATCCCAAGAAAACGTTTAGACCCATTTTGGTTGCTCAAATGGAACCATTCCTTTTAGAGTTTACTAATCAAATTCCGTCAATTTGTAAATGAGTTTAATTAAAATCTATGTAGGCATTGAACAAAGAAGATTGCAAATCAGCCAATTTTAGATTAGGTAATTTTATATTCTAAACGAACTCCAAACTTTTAAAAGAAATAAATAACTTTGAATTCGCACCCAAAGGAAAAGTAAACCCTACAGATATTTAAGATGTTTCAATTCCACAACCAAACAGGAAAAGCCCAATGTGAGTAGTAGATATAGGCTCTACATGCTTTACATATTTAAGAAAAAGAATTATGTTTTCCAAAAATTAAAAATAATTAGTAGGAGTGAGCATGGTTCTGCACATTATTCAAAACGATATGTTAATGCTTATTAACAAATCAAATGTAGCCTCTCACAAGATAAAGCATAAAATCTGCAGTTTAAATCTCCATATTATCTTAACCAGTGACAGGATACATCTCCATATGTTGTATAGAATAGAAAAAGCATTGAACCATAAGGAAGAAGACTCAGTCACAAGTGTGAAAAATTTTGCAACGAAAAATAATATTTACAATGTGTAGCTCTCGTGCTCAAATTTGAACTGAACAACTAATAATAAGCATTCCGACAAGCTCTCATTTAGATGTCAAAATAAAATTTGGACGATTTTGCAAAGGTAAAGTAACATGTAAGGATTAGCCACTGGATATCCTTTATGCCAGCATAATTTAGAGCTAGATTGTAGACGGCTGCATGCACCTTTAAAGACATCCAATGAAAATGAAATTAAACAGTAAAGTAATTTTAAAGCAAAGAAAGGGAAGGCCAAACCTTGACTTGTTCGTGCAAAAAGCTAATATATTCCATTGTCTCCAGAAGAACAGAAGCTGTATCTGTCTGCAATGAATCCATAATGCTTTATAATGACACAGGAAAATACTTCTAACATCAAAAACTTTTTAGACGAAGCCATGAGATGAAGTGAATCAATATGATAAGTCTCAACATAATTCACTTTTACATCTCTGAAGTTTAAATTGTATCTACATATTATCATTAACTGTAAACCCACCTCAAAAGCCTTTGATATAGCATTGGCAAAATCATTTTTCTTTTTTTCCTTTTTTTGTGAGATGCAGCAATAAATTAACAGATAAATGTTGATTCTTCCCTTTTCTCATGCAATAAATATCTCTTATGCTTTGAGTAGAAAGATTAAATTGTCATACCTTCCCATATGGCGAAACAAGCTGTTGCAGAGCTGCAATTTTTTCACCAAGCTTCTCTTTACTCTCCTATCACCCAAAAGTACGTATTATAGATGGAAAAGCAAGCACCACATGAAGAAGGATGCACCAAACAAACTTGTAGACCTCAAATTATGTTTCATAAGTTCCGTATCCCAATTATTGGCCAGCAAAAGAAAAGATCCACAACTTAATTAAGTAGACAACTTAAACTTATTGGTCAGTATAGCTATCAAGCCCCCTAAGAGAGAACGATTTGAGAATCTAATAATTGCTGTGGGGTGTATGTGGAAACAGCTCCAAGGAAGAATTTTTTTAAATGGAAAACGAAATGAACTAGAAATCTCCAATATTTGAGGTGCTTATATTCTAGATTCCTGCAGTTAATTATATGCTGCTGAAGGGCTGCTTTAGTAATTTTTATATAAAATGGAATAACAGTTTAAGTCATAGAAGTGCTCTGGTTTGTAATACGATCGCAAACAATATTAGCATATGATAATTTCACTGTTTCCAATTTCCATTGATCATTGTAGATTACCAATAAAGGTAATCCTAGCACCATCCAACGTAATTTAGAGGTGTAATACGAGAAGATTGCAGAAATATAGGCGACTATAAGAAACCTTGGAGGAGATAGACAGATTGGCCTTGTGTCGTTTTGATGCAAAAGACGTTAGACTGTCTTGATCAACAGAGACACAGCTCCTTTTGTGTTCCATCATTTTTTCCTCCTTTATTGCTGCTTCTCACTAGACAAAATCCAAAGAAGAATTCAGTACAAATCAACAAAAGAACAAAAAAGCATACAAGCAAGTACAGTCCACAAGGGAGTTTCAAAATTCCCACAAAAATAACTCCAAAGATGCTAATTAAATTAACCCAATTGGCTGATCATATACATCAAGCTCCATCCAGTTTTCCTGGACAACAAGACAACAATGAAGCAGACAACCCTAAAACAGAAAATTGTTGAGATTATCTGGCCAGAATCATTAAAAAGTCCAAATGATTCTATAACATATGACATCTTAACCAAAGGTGAAACAACCTCAACACAATATAATAAACATACACACAAATTTAAATTGGATTTACTAGTATGTTATAAGAGAAACAATAAATCAATGCCTGCAATACTCGCTGAATATCTATCTACTACGGCGTCAAACCACGCCTCTCAATTTTATCAGCCTAATTGATGTCCTCTTAAATTTGATTGGGGTTTTAGGATCTTTTGTGTTCCAAATATTTTAGTAGAGCCAGTAATACTTGCTAGTTTTAGAAAGAAGAATGATCCTTGGCAGGAGGCCAGGGAATACAATCAACTGAACAAATATGATAGTACCAGCTAATTATTATGATACCATAAAAAAATAGTTCTTGACCCTTCCCTCTTTTCTTTTTCTTTTTTTGGTTTTTTCTTAGATAAGTAGGTTCTTTGATCACTTTGAGAATAACAAAATGCAGAAGCAACAGACATTTTGGCAGTTATATAACTTATATCTAGTGGTCCTCCATTTGAAAGGTACAAAGAATCTTATTTACATGAACAAAAGACAGATAACTGAAATCCCACAGAAAGTATTCATTTAGGTGTATATATTTTGAAGCCCCCTTTGGTATTCCTGAGGTCGGTCACCACTGCTTAAAGGCTCCAAGTCCAATCTAGTTGAACATAACGAGTGAAACATTTTCATGTAGAGCAGCAACATTAAGCCCTCGTTTGGCATAAGCTAAACGGGGCTTTTTGGCTAAAATAATCACAAAAAGACAAAATAGGCTTTTTAGCCCAACAAGACAAAATGTCACATCCAAACCATAATCATTTCATTTTTTCTCTCACAAAAGTCAAAAAAGACCAAAAAAACCTATTCCAAACGAGAATTTTTAGCTCAAGGTTAAAATAGCCAAAAAGCCAACCCACATTCCAAACGAACCCAAGCCACCCAAATCCCAAAAAACAATTAAGTGGTTGACATTTTATTGGGATGATTATATTTAAGAAACATCCTAGGTAGGTTGTTGCTTGCTACCATTCTATACCTAATATTTGTTTATTGGCATTCTCATTGCAAATTATAATAATAACTATAATATAAAATGTATACAACAAACCCAATTATATATGAATGATAATGATAATATTATAAACTGCAAAAATTGCACTGTTTTTGGTCAAAGAAGAACCCTTAGGTGGCACCTGAGTATTCAAGAAAAATATAGGCTATGTTTGGTGGAGCTTTGATACCTTAGTTCCATCATTTGGTTTACACATGATGTTTGTTTATAGTTTTCAAAAGTTAATTCCACACTCACTTTTGAAGACTCTGTCCAAGGCAGGAAAATTTGGGCCAACCAATTGTCCTCCCGGACGTCCGGCCAATCATCCTTGCGGACATCCGGCCGGTTGACTGGAACCATGCATTTTTTTTTTCTTTTACTTTTTTTTTTTTTTTTTTTAATAACAATTGCCACCTGTTTATATTTTAAATAAAAAAAAATTGAAATTTTTTAAAATTTTTTATGAGTTTTGAATAAAATTTTGAGTTGTATGTTTGGTTATAAGTTGTAAATTTTTATATCAAATATCAGATATCACATCAAAAATTTTCCACTCTTTTCAAAACTCATTTACCAAACAAATTTTCCACACTAAATTCATAATTCCAAAGCTCACAAACTCAAAATATAACTTTTTTTTTACAAATCATATTTAAAAAATTCTACCAAACTCGATCATAATAATTATGGGAGCAAGGTTTTAAAAAGCGGCCGCAACCGTTACGTAACGCCATTACGTAACGGTTTTGGCGGTTACCGCCACCCGTTACGGCCGCTTTTGCAGTGTGATTGAAATTCACAGGTGTGTCGGCCGTAGCGGCTGCCGTAGCGGTCGTAACGGTACTGTAATTGCCGTAACGGCCTGTTACGCACCGTTACGTAACGGTTCTAAACTGTTTCTTTCGAAAAAACACAAAAAAAAGTTGTAAATGGAGGAAGAGGGATAAAGAGAAGAGAGAAGATAAAGAGAGAAAATTGAGGAGGAAGATAAAGAGAGAAAATTGAGGAGCAAGAGATAGAGAGACAGAAGAGGGAAGATGAAGAACATGTTATTGATTTGTTGAAACTGTAAGACCCATGCCATTTTATTTAGCTGCTATCACTAAACTATTTTGTTTGTGTGTCTATCTATATATTGTTTGAAAATAATAATAATAATAAGTGTGGGATTATCTATTTGGCTTGATTAATATATGTATATATATATATATATATATATTTAGACTCTTATTTATTCTCTTACTTTTGTCATTGTTTATCTTATATATAATAGTTAGTGATTGATTTTTTGTATAATATAAAGTCATTAATTATTAAAATAAAATGTAAAAAACTCAGTTTATAGTGATTTAAAAATATGAAATATATTGGATCATACTTAAAAATTTACAAAAATTGATCAATATTTATTTTTAATCCAATAAATATGATCATGGAAAAAAAATATGTGTATCGGTAAGTTTTTTTCAAATTGTGCGAAAAATAAAAAAATTCACGGTTCCGGTTACCGCAACCGTTACACTACGGCCTTTACACCCCGCAACCGCAACCGCGTCACCGCTACCGTTACGGCGACCGCAACCGCTTTTCAAAACCTTGTATGGGAGTATTCAGCACTGTCACATATAGCATCCATAAAATTCATTAATGTGGGATTCACATATATTAGTGTGTGACCCGTATGGGTTTATAAGTTTAAAATAAATAAATAAATAAAAATAACAAAAGATCATTTCATATATCAACCAATTCTTTAACTTTTTTTTGTTTTTTTTTAATATCCAGGCCAGTGTTTTTTTTAAAATGCACACTTTGATTAATCTCGGGATCATCTGACAAAAACGCAATAATCCGCCAATAAACCAGCTGAGAGTGGAAATCGAACTCAAGACGTCCAGAGTTTATGAGTCGTTCCGGAATTTTCCACTCTCAACTAACTGGACTACCTTTGTTGGTTAATTCTTTAACTTCATTAAAACTCAGAAAGCATCACTCTACTTTTTTCGGATCATGCCAAACGATCAGATTAATTACCTGGGACGTATAAACTAACCCATCGATAGAATTGCATTGAAATCTGGCTAACAGCACATTAAACAGGAAATCTGAACAATCATGTTTTGAGATTTTTGTGGCATAATCGACGGCCATAATACATATATAATAATGTAATCTATAAATACCCACATTTATGAAACAGAGTTATCATCTTATGTCACATTATATCTATTTAACGACAACACGCTTATACATCAAATAATAAAATATAATAAAACATACCATCATAATATTATTGTTATGTGAATCTGATTGAGACAATTGAGACAAAAAAAAGTCAACATCAGTGGGCCCAGATTTCGACTTTATAGAATTCACGAGGCGTTATTAATGCAGCCGTTTGCGTACAAAACCTTCTCATGTACTCCTATTATATTAATGGAAAATTATACACTAATTTCAGAATATTTCATATTTCCTTACAAATTATTATTTATTATAATCTCATATTTTTAAATCACTCGATATAAATAATTAATATTTTATTTTTTTCATTAATCACATATTACATGAAACACAACATGACTGTATTCCGAAACTATTAAATAATTACTTGATGACCGGACTCTCAATCTATCGAATAATTATCCCATATTAATACGGTACAGTGATTACTTAATTCACATTATTAATATCTCAATCAACCCCATTCATTCAATCAAACACCAGACTCTACTGTACCCAGCTGCACAGGCATGTCCAAAAAAATCTTTCATCCAAAAAGGAAAAAAGGCCCAAATCAGCCAAGCATCAAATGGAAATTTAAACTGAACAATTTAAACACCCCAATCTTCACAAAAGAACAACCCAGATAATCAAAACTTTCAATTCAAAAAAAAAGAAAAAGAAAAAAGGAACATACCGCATTACACCACACAATCTGAAGCTCCAATGGAAGCCTCTACGGACCCACCTCCAGAACTTTGATTCTAAGCGAGAAACTTCCCTTTTCTAACACTTGACACTCTCTTTGTTGAAAAGGGTTTTGGGGTTTTGTCAAAGTAGCTGAGATGGTGTCAAGAACAATACCATACTACAGCTTATTCTCTCTGTAAAAAGTCTCTAAATCCTAGTGTTTCGACACAAAACCAAAACCAAAACCTTCAACACGAACAAAGAACAAAGAAAAGCTTGAAACTATTTGTCAGTCCAAAAAACCAGACCCAGAAACTCGCCGGAATGCGTCAAAATCGCCGGCGAGTCCCGGGAGAAGTAAAGCAACACGAAAATGGTGTGGTTCTGAACAATGGGTTTTGCTATCAACAGAGAGTTGAGTGAAACATTACTGAAATTGATACTGTGTTCGACTATTCAATGGCTTCAAAATGTGATCTGAAATGAAAGAATGGCCGGAGAGGTTAACCGGCGAGGATGAAACTCCGGCGGGAGAGAAGTGAACTGCGGTGGTGTGGAGGAGAAGGAGGAGGAGGAAGGGTTTTTGAAAGTGTTATATATATATATTTATAGTTATACAAATGAAAAACAATTTTATATAATAAAGGAGTAAATATTATGGTGCACATTGTTCAAAGTGGATGCACCATATACCTCTTATAATTAGAAAGAAAAAAATAATATAATTTTAATTTTTTAAATTATAATTATAAAAAAATGTTATAATTAAATATAATATGAGATATAATTAAAAATTTATCAATTATAATTAAAATAATATTATATTAAAAAAAATTAAAATAATATGATAACTAAAATAAAAAATTAATCATAATTAAAAAAAATACATATAACTAAAATACATATAATATATTTTTTTTAAAGGAAATATATATTAAAATTTCTCAATCAATATATGCAATTTATTAATTAATTGACAGCTAATATACAACTAACTAAGGACTTAAAAATGAAAAAGCACAAGAAAAAATGTCCAACAATATTAATATATCAGTGGCGATACAGACTCCCTCCAAAACCGACCCCCACGACCCCCTCTGAGGTGGCACCTACTAAAGTCAAGTGAAGAAGAATTGCACAATGAAGAAGGTGTGATACACACACCTGAAAGACAAAAAAAATATACTGAAAACAGAGACAAAAAAAAGCGGGAACGACCCTGATATTTCCTTCTTCCCCACCCCTGTCCGTCTTCCCTCTTCCTTCTTCCATCGTGCGTCTGCCATAGCTCTCCTCCGTCGACCATAGCTCTCCAGCCATAACTCTTTGTATCTCGCTCTACGGATCTTCGATCGCATTCTGATAGCATTTTGTCAGGTAATGTTACTCGAAAACCCCTCATTCTCTCTCTCTCTCTATCTACATACATTGATCAATCTCTGTGAAATGTCTGTATATAATCTTATAAATAATGATGGTTTATTTCAACAATAACATTGGGGATCGAAATCATCTGTATGTGAAAAGGAGAAGTTGAAATACTCATTATGAAATACAGACATTTCAACTAAACAGAGGAGTGGAAAAAAGGAGTTGTGATGTTAATGTGCAATTTGTAATGCATTTGGCTCGTATTTGGGCCTCTAATATAACATTAAATGTGTTTAGAACTGCTTTGTTTTTGGCTAATTATTTCTTTGAAGTTTTTTGGCAAATAAATAACTGTACATTATAAGTATGACTTTGCTTCTGTGAATGTTCAGTTTCTTTTGGTGTTTGTGGTTTCACTTTCTGATCCCAGTGCTTGAAAATCATATTTTTCACTTGGTTAATTTAGCCATGTTAGTCAAATGGCTCAAGAACGATAAATGAGTATAGTAGACGAAATCTTCTTTTACCATTAGCTTTTTGAATAATCTTCTATATGGTTAATTTAGCCATATAATCTTATAAATAATGATGGTTCATTTCAATAATAACATACAGATGTTGAAATGTCTGTATTTCTTAGTTTCATTGAAATTCATTGGGGATCGAAACAAAGGCCACTATTAGTTTCATGGTTTAAATTCATTGTGGCGAGACTGAAATTATTATCAACTAAAATAATCTTATAGCTCATAGAGTTATTATCAGCTAAAATAATCTTATAGCTCATAGCTCATAGCTCATAGACTGAAATTATTATCAGCTAAAATTATTAGTTTCATAACAGTTTCAAAGTTTCCAGTCATCTTATAAAATAATTATTCTAAAATCATTCTATTTGAATTTCATTTTTGATTCTCATAGAATGGAGGTTGATTCAAATGGTGGTGACAATCCTTCAGTAAATGAGGGTGAACAAGTTGAAAAACCTAAGAAGGGTATGTGTTTTAGCTCAAGGGAAGAAGTGTACACATTTTATGCCACATATGCTAAGCATGTTGGCTTTTCTATAGCTCATAGAGCACAACATTTTGGAGATAATGGCGAATTAAAAAACTTTACAATTGAATGTTCTCGAGCGGGGGAGAGAAAAAAGAAATCAGAAGTGAACCCTTTGAAGCCATCTTTGTCCACAAAAATTGGTTGTAAAGCAAGGGTACGAGGTACTCTACAAAAGAATGGGACATATATGTTAACCACAGTTAACCTTGAGCATAATCATGATTTGATTCCCACCGACTCTCGTCATTTTGCAATGAATAAGAAAATTCGTACTCCGGTGAAGAGAAGATTAGAAATCAATGATCAAACAGGGATTGGGGTGTCTAGGAACTATCATTCAATGGTTATTGAAGCTGGGGGATACGAGTCATTGACATTTGATGAGTGAGATGCAAGGAATTACATTAATAGAGCTAGAAGATTAAGTCTTGGTGAAGGTGATGCCGAATTACTTCAAAGTTATTTTATGAGGATGCAAGCACATAATGAGAAATTCTTTTATGTGATTGATGTTGATGAGGAGTTTCGTATTAGAAACTTGTTTTGGGCTGATGCAAGGAGTTGGGCTATGTATGAATCATTTGGAGATGTTGTTTCATTTGACACAACTTATCTGACGAACAACTATGACATGCCATTTGCTCCATTTGTAGGAGTCAATCACCATGGGCAGTCTATTTTGCTTGGTTGTGGATTGTTATCTAGTGAAGACTCTGACACATTTGTTTGGCTATTCAAGTCGTGGTTAAGTTGCATGTCAAATAATCCTCCAAAAGCTATCATAACTGATCAGTGCAGAGCTATGCAAAATGCAATAGATATTGTCTTTCCACAGGCCCGGCATCGATGGTGCTTATGTCATGTAATGAAGAAAATACCGGAGAAGTTGAAAGGATATGCTCAGTATGAACCCATAAAGTTGGCTATGCAAAATGTAATTTATGATTGTTTGACAAGAGATGAATTTGAGGAAAAATGGGAAGAGATGCTTACTAAATTCAATCTTTATGATAATGAGTGGTTGGGGGTACTATATCATGAGCGGCATCGATGGATTCCTGTATATGTTAAAGACATTTTTGGGCTGGCATGTCAACAACACAACGAAGTGAAAGTATGAATGCATTTTTTGATGGATATGTCAACCTGAAGACTACATTAAAACAATTTATTAAACAATATGACAATGCGTTGAGAAGTAAGGTAGAGAAAGAGAAGAAATCAGACTTCAAGTCTCGACACAAATTGTTTGATTGTCTAACTATATATGGCTTTGAGAAGCAATTTCAGCAAGCCTACACCAATGCAAAATTCAAAGAAGTTCAAGGAGAGTTGAAGATATTAGTGTACTGTCAGGCTTTGATTGTCAAAGAAGAGAGAGCAATTTGTACACATAATGTCCAAGAAGCGATGGTAGTGTGTGACAAGATGAAGTATGTGGACTTTGTTGTGTATTTTAATTCAATTGAATGTGAAATTCAATATATGTGTCGGTTGTTTCAGTTTAGAGGCATTATGTGTGCTCACTCACTTGCGGTGCTTGTGAGAAAGTGCATAAATGAGGTGCCAAGTAAGTACATTTTGCCACATTGGAGGAAAGATTTGGTTCGAGAGTACACATGCATCAAAACCACGTACACTGGCTTTGGGGATGATTTCAATACAAGTTACTATGAAAGGATGAACAAGAAATTGATCGTCATTGTACAACTTGCTGGTAATTCGGAAGGAAAAATTAAAATTATAGACCTTGGGTTGGATGAAATGAAGGATAGAGTCATGCACGATGAATCGGGTGATGGAAGTAATTTACCACCTTCTACTAATAGGATACCATCTTCTAGAAAAAGTCCAATTGCCACCGGTTGTACATCGGGTGCTAGTACGAGGAAGGTGGTTAGTCCTTTGGTTATTCGGCGAAGAGGCCGTCCAGTTACGAAACGAAAGGTTTCCAAAGTAGATCAAATAGTGAATCGGTTCAAGGCAACGGCCAAAAAACAAACAAAAGCAAAGGTAAATTGTATATTGAATTGAACTTGTATATTGAATTGAAGAAATCTTGTTTTTTATTTTTTTAACAAACTCTTTTGAAGTACATTTTTACAAACTCTTGAACCAATATAGGCTGCTAAGGTGCTTCAATTTGAAGCTCAAGCTCAAGCTCAAGCTTATACATCATATTATCCTTATATGGTTGGCATGCAAAATAGTGTGTATGCACCGGTATGTGTTCATAAGACGACTTTACATCAATTTTTTGTTTTCATTTACAAATATTTTGTAACATGTACTTTTTTACTTCAATTATGACAGGTCGTAAATGCTATTGGAGGCACATCTCTTATCCCATCAGACTTTGTAAGCGGCACACCGAGAAGTTTGATGAGTGCTCCAACTGAAATGTTTGGGTCTGGATCTCTAACCCCATCGGGTTCTAATGCATGCACACCGGGAATGAATTATGGACATTGCACAGCGCGAATGAATGATAGACATTGTAGAAATGTTTGACTAGTTTATTGAACATTGACATTTTGTTTTTGAGATTGAAACTTATTATGTTAAGTCCCATATTAGATGTGTAACACATGTTGTGTATGAATTTGCAAGATTGGTTATTATTAAGTCTCACTTTATTGGTTATGCAAGATTGGTCTTTGAGTTCATGATTTATTTTGACAATCTGTCTTTCAACATTTTGAGTTCACAGTTGATGGTTTAAAAAAATCTATAAAAAAATCTGTTTCATTTTGCTATTTTGACAGTGTTTGAGCATTTTGACAGTGTTTGAGCATGATTTTTTTAGAGTTCATGCAAAATCTCTGTTGACAGTTTATGGTTTAAGAAATCAGTAAAAAAAATCTATTTTTTAGTTTGCTATTTTGACAGTATTTGAGCCAAAATCTGATTTTTTCAGTTCATGGTTCAAGCTGTCAAACTGTCTTTAAAAATTTGTCTTTGAAAATCTGAAAATCTGTTTTTTAGTTTTCTATTTTGACAGTATTTCAACCAAAATCTGATTTTTTCAGTTTATGGTTCAAATTGCCAAAATCTGTCATGGTTCATGCTCAAACTGTCATGGTTCATACTTAAATCTGTAAAAAATCTGTTAAAAAACTTGTCTGTAAAAAAATCTGTCATGGTTCATGCTCAAACTGTCATGGTGCATGCTTAAATCTGTAAAAAAATCTGTTAAAAAACCTGTCTGTAAAAAAATCTGTCATGGTTCATGCTCAAACTGTGATAATTCATGCTCAAATCTGAAAAAATCTGTCTGTAAAAAAATCTGTCATGGTTCATGCACAAACTATGTCAAACTGGTTCATGGTTCAGTTCATGATTCATGCTCAATAATTCAACAATAACAATTCAACAATAACACAGTTCATGTTGGTTCATTTTCAACAATAACTCATCAATAATTCAAGGTTCAGTTTATGTTGGTTCATGGTTCATTTTCAACAATAACTCATCAACAGTTCATGTTGGTTCATGGTTCAGTTCATGGTTCACATCTTCATTCCACAATAATTCCACAATAACACATCTTCATTCAACAATTCAACAATAACAATTCAACAATTCATTTCCATTGCACTCAAAAATTCAACAATTCAACTATTTCTTACTAATACATATTCCATTCTACAACAAAACATAGTTCAATCTACTTCTACTTCTACTTCTAACTAACATTACATCTTCATAAGTAATAACACACCAATTACAAGAAACACAAACATCAGAAATTCTATTTTTTGCATCTTTGCACTAACAAAGGTAAATTGTTCCATCATAGATCTTTGTTGTTCGTTCATAGCTCCAAGTTGTTTCGTCATAGATCTTTGTTGTTCGGTCATAGCTCGAAGTTGTTTCGTCATAGATCTTAGTAGTTCTCTTTCTACTTGTCTTGGAATTTCTTGGTCTCCACATTGTGAATTCATAGGCACACACCATCCAATGAAAATACCACAACCATTACAAGAGTAGAATAGCTTGTTTTTGTTTCGATTGGTCTCAAAAATTTGAATCATGGCCTTTTTATTACATGTAAGACAATTTTTGTTCAAGTACGTCAACCGATCTGAGCTACTGCCGTTGACAATTGAACTTGACATCTGCAATAACAAGTTATCCTCATTAAACTAGTGAATAAAGATAATTTCAGCTCATGATGTATAATGAGTAAAGACTGCATTTAAGAGGGACATTCACCACTTTTTCAATCTTCCTTCCTATGTCAAAAGGCCATGCTCAATTCCCATACTCAATTCCATGTTTAGTCTCATAATTATTCTACATTTAAGTTGACAATAAGTTCAGTGAATATGCACTAATCAGTTATGTATAAGTTCAGTGAATATGCACTAATCAGTCTAATCAGCTTCAATCTTCCTATGGCTATGCTATTGAGTTTAATCAGTTTAATCATTTTATCAGAATATGCACTAATCAGTCTAATCAGTTTATCATGTACAGCCAAACTATTGAGAAATCAGATTCTACATAATTGAGTTTCTAATCTTCCTATGGCTATGCCTATGGCTTTGCATCTCAGTAGTTATGTATCTCAATAATACATAATTGAGATTTAAAATTGAGCTACATAATTGTGATTTATCATGTATAGCCAAACTATTGAGAAATCAGATTTTATCATGGCTATGCCTATCAAATTATACATGTAAAATTGCATCTCAGATTATGTAAAATTAAATTGCGTCTCACATTATGTGCCTGTTTGGCAGAGCTTAATTACAGCTTATTTCAGCTTTCAGCTTAATTTAAGCTATTTTGATGTGTTTGGTTTAGCTTATAGATTATAGCTTATAGCTTATAACTTTTTGGAAGTCAGAAATCAGCTTATTCTTTGAGTGGGGCAGGAGATGCTTTAAGAATAAGCTGGAAATCAGCTTATGGTCATAGTTATAAGCTATAAGCTGTTTAGGCATAAGCTATAAGCACTTTCCCATAGCTCTACCAAACAGGGCCTATGTAAAATTGCATCTCATGGCTATGCCTATCAAATTTTACATAATTGCCTATCAGATTTTATCCTAATTTATCTCAGATTTTACATAACTACTCCAAAGATTGCATCTCAGATTTTACATAATTGAATTTTGCCCTATGCCTATGATTTCTTCTCTTTCAACAAAAATCTGAAATTGAAACAAATGTGAGAAATATTGTTCCAATTTCAATTTCAGCAAAAATCTGAAATTTCAATTTCAATTTCAAAAATTTCAACAAATTTGTTTCAATTTCAGTAAAATCTGATTTCTTCTCTTTCAACAAGTTGCCTAACTTATATAGTCAATTTTGCCCTAATTTGGCCCTAATTTTAGCAAGATACACCAGATTTGTAAAATTGGAAGAGAAGAAATCAATATGTTGCCCTAATTTCAGATTTTACATAATTAGGGCAAAATCAACATATATATATATATATACACCAGATTACCTCGTCGTCAATGGGATGGAAATAGAGAGAGTCGGGACTCGGGAGGACAAAGTAGGGTGTCAGAAGGACCTATCGTCGGCGTGAAGGGGAGGAGTCCGCCCGTCGAATGAGATGGAAAGAGAGGGAGAAAGAGAGAGTCGAGAGTCGGGGCATCGGGCGTCGGAGTCAAGGCCGTCGGAGTGAAAGGGAGGAGCTGAGGGAGTCAACCGTCGGAGTTAGGAGTTAAGGAGCTGTCCGTTGAGTGAGGGGGAGCTGTCCGTCGAGTTCAGGAGTCATCTGCCTCTCGTCTCTCATCTGTATCTCGCTATATTTTTTGTTTTTGAATTCTGAAAGAGGAGGTGCGTGGCCCCTGCATGTCACGTGACCCATTACGTGCCTGTCCAGCTCAGAGGGGGTCAAGGGGATCTGTTTTTGAGGGGGTCGAAAACATTATATTTTTTTAAAAGGAAATATATATTAAAATTTCTCAATCAATATATGCAATTTATTAATTAATTGACAGCTAATATCCAACTAACCAAGGACTTAAAAATGAAAAAGCACATGAAAAAATGTCCAATAATATTAATATATATAGTGACCAAATATTTATGGAATAATTGCAAATATATATATTAATATTAAGGGCCCTTTTGAGAAGTAGGTTAGTAATCACTTCTCAACTTTTAATTTATTTTGGATCATATCATCTCTCATATCTTTTATACATTTTTTTTAAAAAAAAAGTTAAAAGTCAACTTTTAACCATCTTTTCAAAATAATCCTAAATAATTGTAAAGTAATGGAAGTTAATCCTTACCTACACACATCGCTTTTCAATTATTTTGTATTGATACATTTTTTCTGCAATTGTCTCAATAATTATTCTAAAAAATGAGTTTACTGTCAAAATGCAAATCGATCAATAATCCTCCTACAAGCTTTGCCTTATAGCATCCTAATGGAATCACTAAAATTGTTTATTAAGGCATGGTTTGGGAAGACAGTTTTGGGCTATTTTAGCCACTACCGTCCAAACTAGGCTAATTTAGCCACTACCAGGCAAAAGGCCTTCAGGTGGTGATGATACAACCCAGGCCAGGGTGATTTTACGAAACTAACCCCCTCTCAAAGTAAAAAAACTTGAGTTTACAGAAATTAGCGTGGAGTCTGTTTGGTAACCATTCCGTTTTTCAGTTTTCAATTTATATTTACAAAAATTTTAAAAACTGTCATAAAAACTTGTTTGATAATTTTTTTGGTTTATAAATGGTTGTCTCAGTTTATAAAAACGTAAACTCAAAAAATGAGTTTACGTTTTCAGTTTTCAAATTTTTTTTTTCAATTATTTTTTTTCAAATAATTTTTTTTTTCAATTAATCTTTTTTTCAAATATTTTTTTTCCCAATTAAATTTTTTTCAATAATTTTTTGCCTTTTTTTAAAAAAAAGTTTCAATTTTTTTTTTCAAATAATTATTTTTTTCAAATATTTTTGTCCCCATTTAAATTTTTTCCCAATTATTTTTTAATTAATTTTTTGCATTTTTTTCAATTAAAAAAACATAAATTAAAAAAAAAAGAACTAGAAAAATACACCTCATCGGGAAAAAAAAAATTTAAAACAAAAATTAGCATTTGCCACGTAATTTAAAAATAAATAAAACACATGAAAACCCTTTTTTGAAAAATAAAAACAAATTAAAAAAATACGCCTCATCCAAAAAAAAAAAAAAAAGAACCACAAAAATATGACTCATCCAAAATATATATATATATATATGTTAAAAACATAAATTAGCATTTGCCACGTAATTTAAAAAGAAAAACAAATTAATATATATAAAAAAAATAAAAATGATAAAAACATAAATTAAAAAAAAAAGAACCGTAAAATCCGCCTCATCCAAAAAAAAAACAAAAAAACAAAAGTATAATGACGCTGAGGTGGAAGAAAGACTGCCAGGAGTGGAAATGTAAAACACCAAGGGCAGTTCGGTCATTTAACATGTTCACACCTCACCAAAAAGCCAAAAAGCCCAAAAAATCAAAAAGTCTTTCCCAAACCAGGCTTTTTAGCTCCAGGTTAAAATTGCCAAAAAAGCTAAAAAGCTAAAAAGCCAACACACTTCCCAAACGACACCTAAAATGTGTGTCGTATAATAAAATTAATAAAAATGGAGACCAATAAGATAAGTTAAATGTATTAGGGTTGGTTTAGTGGGTGCAACTTGAGATTTAGGTATCGTTTGGCAAACTTGACTTTTTGGCTTTTTTGACTTTTTTAGCCTAGGACTTTTTTGTGTCATTTGGTTTTCTTATTTGGCTTTTTTGCATTGGAATGACAAAATTGCCCTTCACTTGGAAATTATACTTTTTTGACTTTTTATTTGTATATGGGTTAATTTGGTAATTTTGCATCAAAAGTCAAGTGTTTTGTCATTTTGTAATTTTGTGGCTTTTTTCTGTCCTTATGTACTTATTTAGTCCCAATATGTTTACCAAACCAAGGCTTAGGCCTTGTTTGGCATATACTAAAAAAGTCAAAAAATCACTATCCTATTTAAGTCAGATCATCTTATTTAAGTCACATCACCTCTCTACCACATCACTTCAAATCCAACCCATACCCAACCTATATTTCATAAAAAGTCAAAAAGTGCACTTGTTTAGAACATCTCAAACCAACCCTTAGGAGTGTGCTCTTTTTAAGTCTCAGGTTTAACTCCTATTAAAACAATCTTGTGACGCCCCAAAATTTAAGGACATCATAATAAGATTTAGAAACTTAAAATCAATATTGCCACCAATATTACTAACATCCATTAATTAACAACCTAGAATTTAAAGTTCTTGCATCACAACTTAGTCTTAGTACATAACAGAAATGACACAAATATAAAAAGAAAACTAGAGAAAAACTAGAAATTTTAGGAAATGGTTCATGGA
>JAXFYN010001107.1:0-52946 GCA_036172215.1 Camellia granthamiana
ATTAATGATATTTAGAAGCAAATTTGCCTGTGGAGCTAATTTCCTTCCTGCTGGATCTAATTTGCTTCTAAATATTTAGAGGCAGCAGCTAATTTGATGGTACCCTCTGTAAGCATCGAGGAAGCTTATACGCTGATGACGTGCAGGATGTCCCTAACAGGCAGCAGCTAATTTCCTTCCTGCTGATGACGTGCCAACAGCCAGTTTTGTCTTGTCCCTAACATTAATTTTTGCGTTGATTTCACGGACCTAAACAAAGTCTACCCCAAGGACTGTTTTCCCCTCCTCAGAATAGACCAACTTGTAGATGCGATGGCACGTCATCAGCGTATGAGCTTCCTCGATGTTTACAAAGGCTACCATCAAATTGCCATGCATCTGGAGGACCAAGACAAAACTGCATTCATCACCCCAAGAGGAACCTATTGCTATAAGGTTATGCCTTTTGGGCTGAAGAATGCAGGGGCAACTTACCAAAGACGAGTCACAGCCATGTTCAAGGAACAACTCGACCACACTATAGAAGTGTACATTCACGATATGGTGGTCAAGTCCAAAGAAGAGCAAACTCATCTAGTCGATCTGGAAAAGACATTCGGCATTTTACGCAAATACAAAATGAAGCTGAACGCTTCCAAATGCGCGTTTAGGATCGGCTCTAGCAAATTCTTGGGTTACATTGTCAACCACCGAGGAATCGAAGCCAACCCCAGGCAAATCACAGCAATTCTGGAACTCGGCTCCCCTCGATCGGTCAAGGAAGTTCAGAAGTTGATGGGGATGGCCGCCGCACTCAACAGGTTCATCAGTCGTTCCACGGACCGCTGCCGACAATTCTTTCATACTCTAAGGCAGGGTAAAGATTTTGAATGGTCCTCTGAGTGCGAAGTCGCTTTCAACAGTCTGAAGACTTATCTCCGATCAGTTCCACTATTGACAACACCATCGCCTGGCGATCCGCTTATTTTATATCTGGCCGTCTCCAACCAGGCCGTCAGCACCGTACTATTAAAGGAAAAACTTGGGGAGCAGCGACCAGTGTATTATGTGAGCAGGGCAATAGTTAACGCCAAAACACGTTACTTTCCATTGGAAAAACTGATCATAGCCCTCGTCATGGCAGCAAGAAAACGGATGCATTACTTCTAGGGGCATAACATCGGGGTACTAACAGATTACCCCCTCCGATTAGTACTACGTAGTGCAGAAGCATCAGGGCACGTTTCAAAGTGGGCTCTCGAACTCGGCCAGTACGATATTCAATTCCTGCCTAAAACCTCAATCAACGGGCAAGTACTTGCTGATTTTGTGGCCGAATTCACGGGCAGTCTTGCTGACTTCAAGTCTGAACAAATTCAGCCCAAGCCGAATTAGAGAATTTACATTGGAGACATTTGGCAGTTGTACTGTGACGGATCATCTAACCAACGGGGCAGTGGAGCCGGAGTAGTAATCATGGCTCCCGACGACGCAATAATTGAACAGGCCGTCAAACTTGGCTTCGAAGCATCCAATAATGAAGCCAAATACAAAGCCCTGCTAGCCGGTTTGTGGAATGCACACTTTCTGGATGCCCGGCGTTTGCTTATATTTTGCTATTTAAAACTGGTGATCAATCAGCTGAAGGGGGAGTACGCGGCCAAAAACAATCGTATGGCAACTTATATGAAAACGGAAAATTCCTTGCTGGCAGAATTTGACCATCATGAATTGAACCAAATAACCCGTGACCAGAACACACATGCAGATGCCCTGGCTTGCCTAGCCTCTGCCATCAACTCAGAGATTAAACAAACCATTGAAGTAGGTTTCACCCCAGAGCCGAGCATTGGCCCTTCTGAGGAAGTTCAGGTCAATGTCATAGAGTCAGGACCGAGTTGGATGGACTCCATTGCTGCATTCCTGTCTTCTAAACAGCTCCCAGCGGACAAGAAAGAAGCGCACAAGCTACGAAACAAAGCCCTGCGATGCTACTTGGATCCGCAAGGAAAGCTTTATAAAAAAATCCCTTTCTGGTCCATACTTGGAATGCACTCATCCGGACAAATTCGAAGAACTTTTGACCGAAATACATGAAGGCAGCTATGGCGCCCATTCTAGCGGGCGCTCTTTGGCTTATCGAGCTGTGACACAGGGGTATTACTGGCCGACAATGAGAGCCAATGCCGACTATTACGTGAAAAGGTGTGAACAGTGCCAAAAGTTCTCTCCTTTGACCCACCTGCCCGCTGAAGAGTTAAACTCTATAACCAGTTCTTGGCCGTTCGTCCAATGAGGACTTGACATCGTCGGACCACTTCCTCGTGCCCCAGGTAACAAGCATTGTCGTGACAGATTATTTCACAAAATGGGTAGAAGCGGAGGCACTAACGCACATCCGAGATACCGACGTGAAGCATTTTGTGTGGAGAAATATCATAACATGATTCGGCATTCCAAGAGCACTTATTTCAGATAACGGCACCCAGTTTGATTGCGGTGTCTACAGGGAACTGTGCAGCAAGTATGGTATTCGACTTTGTTATTCCTCCCCAGCTTACCCACAGAGTAATGGCCAAGCTGAAGCCTCCAACAAATCTATTTTAGATGGCATCAAGAAGAGGCTGGAGAAAGCTAAAGGAAAATAGGTGGAAGAGTTGCCAAGTGTGTCATGGGCTCATCGCACTACTCCGAGGCGGTCCACTGGGGAGACGCCGTTCGCTTTGTGCTTCGGAACGCAGGTAATCATCCCCTTGGAGATCGGCCTCCCAACCTTAAAATCAAGAGTTTTTTATTTAAGCCGAAACGACATGATGTTGGCCTTGGATTTGATTCTGATTGAAGAACAGAGAGACCGTGCCCTTGCATCCATGGCACGGTACCAGCAGCAACTTGCTAAGTCATATAATCAGTGTGTTCAACTGCGCCGCTACACGCCAGGAAAGTTAGTCCTGAAGAAAGTGCTCCCAGCTGCCAAGAATCCGGCCAACGGAAAATCGAGTCCTGACTGGGATGGCCCTTATCAGATCGACTTAGTCACGGAGTATGGGCATATCGGCTCAAAGACATGTTTGGGAGAAGTCTGCCACGACCTTGGAATTCCACACATTTACGTAAATTCTATCATTGACCCGACTTGTGGGGCATGATACTTGTTCTGAATAGTTCGCCATGTACATATTTCACTTTCGCAACGCAAAGTTTCCCGTTTTCTCATCACGCAATTCAGTTCAAAGTCTCCGGATTCGGAGCCCCATTGGTGCATGACACTTTTGGGCCGATTAAGCCTCCGGATTCGGAGCGCCGTTCGTGGATATTATGATTGGCCAAACCAAGTCTCCGGATTCGAAGCCCATTGGTGCATGACACTTTTGGGCCGATTAAGCCTCCAGATTCGGAGCGCCCTTCGTGGATATCACGATTGGCCAAGCTAAGTCTCCGGATTCAAAGCCCCATTGGTGCATGACACTTTTGGGCCGATTAAGCCTCCAGATTCGGAGCGCCCTTCGTGGGTATCACGATTGGCCAAGCAAAGTCTCCGGATTTGGAGCCCCATTGGTGCATGACACTTTTGGGCCAATTAAGCCTCCGGATTCGGAGCGCCCTTCGTGGATATCACGATTGGCCAAGCCAAGTCTTTGGATTCAGAGCCCCAGTGGTGCATGACACTTTTGGGCCGATTAAGCCTCCGGATTCGGAGCACCCTTCGTGGATGTCACGATTGGCCAAGCCAAGTCTCAGGATTCGGAGCCCCATTGGTGCATGATGTTTTTGGCCCGATTAAGCCTTCAGATTTGGAGCGCCCTTCATGGATATCACGATTGGCCAAGCCAAGTCTCCGGATTCGGAGCCCCATTGGTGCATGACACTTTTGGGCCGATTAAGCCTCCAGATTCGGAGCGCCCTTCATGGATATTACGATTGGCCAAGCCAAGTCTCCGGATTCGGAGCCCCATTGGTGCATGACACTTTTGGGCTGATTAAGTCTCCGGATTCGAAGCGCCCTTCGTGGATATCACAATTGGCCAAGCCAAGTCTTTGGATTCGGAGCCCCATTGGTGCATGACACCTTTGGGCCGATTAAGCCTCCGGATTCGGAGTGCCCTTCGTGGGTATCACGATTGGTCAAGTAAAGCCTCCAAATTCGGAGCCCCATTAGTGCATGACACTTTTGGGCCAATTAAGCCTCCGGATTCGGAGCGCCCTTCGTGGATATCACGATTGGCCAAGCCAAGTCTACCGATTCGGAGCCCCATTGGTGCATGACACCTTTGGGCTGATTAAGCCTCCGGATTCGGGGCGCCCCTCGTGTATCACGATTGGCTAAGACAAAAAGCCTCCGAATTCGGAGCCCCATTCGTGCATAACACTTATGGGCCGAGTAAGACTCTTGATTCGGAGCCCCATCCGTGCATGACACGTTTGAGCCGAATAAGACTTCGGATTCAGAGCGCCATTCACGATGAAAGTTAAAGCATACAAACATTCAAAATGAAATGCTTCGTTAAGTTGAGCTAGCAAAAATCGTATACACAAATTAAAGCATATAAACATTCAAAATGAAATGCTTAGTTAAGTTAAGCCGGCACAAACCGTATAAACAAATTAAAACATGCAAACATTCAAAATGAGATGCTTAATTAAGCATGCAAACATTCAAAATGAAACGCAAGCATTTAAAACAAAGTATTTTATTAAGTTAACCAATAGATACATAGCTGACGCCCAATCTGTGTTAGAGCGTTTACAATATGTTCAATTCTATTCGGCGTCATCCTCGTCATCGCTCTTCTCAATTTCGAAAGCGCCAAAAGGAAAGTGATGACGTTGTTATAATCGTGACACCGATTCAACTCCTGCTTCTTTGAGTGCCTCTGCGGCTTGAATAGCCTTAATCCACCTGTGCCTAAAGCCTCGATTCTTGCATCGGCATACCTCCTCTGCGAGTTTCTCCTTGGTCTTCTTTATCCCGACTTTCTGGCCGTCGTGGAAGTCTTTTTCGTAACCCACGGACCTTGCAGTCTCTACTGCAAACATGCTTGCCGTATCTCGATCGGCTATCGCATGACTTATCAGCCGTTGGGTCATTTTTTCATCCACAACCAGGTTAGATTGACCGGTCGCGCACGGCTCAGCAGTTTGGGCATTCTTTAGCTCACGCTCGGCCTTCTCCGCACGAACCTCCAAGTTTCGAATTCGATCGTCCTTCTTCTCTATCTCCTGCCGCGCGGCGCGCAGACGCATACTGACTTTATAGGCGATATACAGCCCTCTCACTGCTCCATGGATGCCCTCTCGAAACACTTTGAAATCCTGTCGACCAACCATCGACTGCTAGACTTCCGGTGGAAAAATCTGTCGAGAGAACTCGACTGCTACACCTGGGTCGTTAACAACAGAATCCGCCTCCGTCATCGGTTTATTCCCCACAAAAACTGCAAAACTCAACGGTCGCAGCGTCACATCGGACTCATTTCTCAGTCGCAGTCGAGGGGAGCTGCCCCATTGCTATTTTTCCCTTCAGGGTGATTTGCTTCGACGACTTGGGGGCTGACGTTTTTCCCGTTCCCTAGACATCCTACTTCCCGTGCGTATGGGCTCGCTGCTGTGATTCATTTCAGTGTCAAGCTCAGCCAATGTCCACCCTTCTCCTCTACTGTTAAAGAACAGTCGATTTGACATTCGCACTTATCTAACCTTTCGCAACAAATTGGTTTAAATTGAGTCTAAACACAATAAGTGGAATTACGGGTGCGAAGAACCCACCTCATTTATTCCTAACTCATGCAGCGCCCCCGAGGCGATTTCATTAATGCTAAACTCCAAAAGGATGCCGATCGACGTTCGCCTCAGCCACTCCATAAACTAATGATATTCGACTTTCGGAGTTCATACATTGGCTGGGACAAGGGCAGATTTGTTAATTTGATTGGCCAAATATCTAAGCCCGATGCCGATCGATTTATGTCACAACCACTCCATGAACTAATGATATTCGGCTTTCGAAGTTCATACATTGGCTGGGGCAAGGTCAGATTTATTAATCTGATCATCCAAATATCTAAGCCCAATGCCGATCAATCTGTGCCACAGCCACTCCATAAATTAATGTTATTCGGCTTTCGAGTTCATACATTGGCTGGGACAAGGGCAGGTTTATTAATCTGATCGGCTATTCGACGAGGATAAATTACTAAATTGCCTAGTTATCTAATTGGCAAGTGTACACGAATGTTTTATCCAAAGTAGCGAAAAGCAATACCATTTGTCAATAGCAAAATTAAGCACAAATAATAACAAAGTACAAAGGAAATTTCCATTAGTAAATTGGGCACAAATTGTAGCCATTTTACATGTGAAAACTACTAAACCAAAAGCTACAAGTTCGCATGGAAATGCCTAGCAAAAACTTAAAAACTGTAGTCATTTTACACATAAAAACTACTAAACGAAAAACTGCAACAATACATTCAAAATCCTTAAACAAAAACAACTAAAATGTCGCCCTAATCAATCCTTGAAGTCAGACTCCAGCGGCTCAACGTCCACTTGCTCGTATGGAATCGGCATAGCCAATGTCACATTAGCAGCAGCAAGGGCTTTGAGCCAGCCATGTTTGAATCCCCGATTTTCAAATTTGGGGACTTCTTCCACATAACTTGCGAGGGCAGCGCTTTGCCCAGCCTCGTATGCCTTGGAAGCCTCGGAGTCGGCTACTTCCTTCGCCTTCTTCGATTCTTCCAAGTCAGCTTCCAGTTTGGCAATCACCTCTCAGGCTAACTTGAGCGCATTTTCACTCGCGTTCGCCCTCTCCTCGGCGGCCAATCTGTGCTGGTCTGAATTCCTCGCCCTTTCCATCTCGCCCTCGGCCCTCGCACCTTCCATCTTCGCCATCGATGCTTCGAACTCGGCCCTACTTCTCTGGCCTTCAACTTTCGATTGTAAACGGCCAATTCGTTCGATGGCGTCATGCTGGCGATAGCCTATCTCGGCTATCCTTCCGACCGTCTGCAAAACAAGAAATTAAAAACAAAACAATATATGCATAAAAGGGAAAGACAAGATCAAGGTATGTACCAGAAGAGCCGATTGAGCGGCTAATGCTATTGCCAACAGATCTGGCTTCGTCCGGAAAGCCGCCTTGTCAACCGGCAATGAGAGCGACGAAGCCATACTCAATACCACGACTGGGCCTTTCATAGCTAACGCGTCAGAGGAGATCGACATGTTTTTTTATCTTTGGTTGAACGACAAAGGGCACAACCACATCCGACTCCTCTAAGCGTGGCCGTTTGTCAGCAGGGTTTTCTTTAGAGCAAGCCTCGAACTCGACAGGACGTTTCTCTGCCCTTCGCTCAGCCTCTTGATTCGCCTACACAACTATCTCCGACTCGGAATTTCAGGTTTGAGCGGTTTCCTCCTCGACAACAGACAGGGAGGGCTCAGCTTCGGCGGTAGGTGGCACTTCAGATCGAATGGCCTCCGCTCTCCACCGCGCAACCATTCTTTCCGCGTTTTTATTTTTGGCGAGTTGTGTGAGTGACAACCCATACATGTCTTCAGAGTATGCGCTGGGAAGGTCTTCTAAATTAGTAAAAATGTCATCAAAGGGAAGGTCCCCTCGGCTCGAAGTGGACGGAGGATTGGCTAAATTGAGACTGGCTTCTTCAAAGGCCAACTTCAGAGCCTCGACTGCTTTGGCTTCGGATTGGTCTGACTCTTCGGCGACCTTTTCAGCTACTTCCGCCCGCTCGAAGTTGGATCTGTCGAAACCAACTTGCCGCAAGTTCTTGAAATTGGTTAAAACAAGAGCCGTAAGAAACTCTTCACCCCTCGGAATCGGGATGTTTTCTGCCGCCAAAAACATCGTATACGTCGGCTCGTATCAAAGGAGAATGTGGGCCGCCCTCCATTGTTTCTAAAGGCTTAGACAACCGAAGTATTTGAGCGTGACTTTAATTTCCGTAAGAACAGCATCGTCGGTTGAAGTCAAAACTTTCTTCAAATCATTTCCTGCACAAGCAAAACCATGAGACCGTAAAAATAAAAGTCTTATAAATATAAGAAAATTAAACGCAAGGAGCTATATGGCCACCTGGTTCGCCCCTCCATCTAGGAATAGGATCTAGGCAGTCCTCGCATTCGCCAAATTCCCAGTTACCTAAGACAACGACCATGACATCATCGACTCGCTTGCCAGAGCTGGAAAGCATAGTCACTAATTGATGGTCGGTGTCCTTGGCCCTATGGAAATAGCGTCCATGCCGGCCAAAAGACTTGGCCAAGGCATAATAGTGCCGAATAGCAGGTATGTCGAGGTTAATCCTAAGGCGACGGTTTAACTCTATAATCCCCATTACAATTCTAAAAAAGTTGACATTGGGTTGGGAAGGGATTAGACCCCAATGGCGAAGGACAACCCTAAGGAGTGGGTGAAGCGGGAAACGGACTCCGCCATCTGCAATTAATAAGAGATGGAAGACGATTGTGCTTTCATCAGCCCTCTCCATATCAAGGGTGCCGTCTGTCACAAGTGACAGACAGACGTCATCATGGATAGAAAAATAGCGTTGAAAGCCAGAGACTCGATTCGCAGAGAGGAAGTCTTTCAAATGCTTTGCCATTTTCGTCAGCCTATAGGAATATGCTAAACTAAAAATAAATCAAGAAAAGAGATTCAAAGCAGAGAGGAAGAAAACTTACAAGAGACGGAGAGGACAATGAAGGATAAAAGGAAGTTGCAGAGGTCAGTCGGAAGGCAGTCCAAAAACTTCAAACATCCAACAATGTGTATGTATTTGAAAAGTCGACAAAATTTTAAATCACAATAAATGGAAGCGTACGAAGGGGCGGGAAGTTGAAATGATGACCGAAAGGCGTGTGCTCTGACATCCGTGTTGGAATGAGGTTAACCACCGAATTTCGGCTATGACTTTTCGAGTTCGAAACCAAACACACCAGTTAACTGTCGTCAGTGGAGTGTTTAGGGGGCAATTGTGGGGGCCAAATATCGGGAGACGTAAAGAGGCCAAATAATTGGACCTGGAGAGTCAAAATTCATGTATCGCATTCGGCCCCGTCTTATACACAAATCCAGAGGTACCCTATTCGGCCAAATAACTAGTTGAGTAAGGGCCGAGTGAAGAGCAACTTGCAACAAAAGGAGCCGAGTAAATAGTTATACGACAAATTGAAGGTGGGCCCAGCCCTGAAGCTCAAGAAAGAAAAGATATAAATAGAAGAATATCATCCAGAAAGAGGTATGCGAGAATTATTGTGCTTAACTTAAAACACAAGTAACTAAGAGAGTATACACTGACTTAATCGTCGGAGTGCTAATTCCGCCACCCCCGACCGGAGTGTTTGTTTCTTTTCAAGTCGTCAGCTGAGGATCTCGAGCGTCCCAGTAGATCAAAAGACTATTTCCAAACCACTTTCCCACAGCTACTAAAGTTTAGTAGCATCTGTTGATAAATGTCACTAAAACAATTTCTTCTGTCATTTTTTTATAAAATGCCATAAAATTGATGTGACATTTTTTTATTGAAATTTTACTAGAGCTTTATATGTTTATGGTTCTGTGACATTTTTCTAAAAGGTGTCACCAAATATTATTTTTGTGACATTTTCTAAAAACATGTCACTAGTATAGTGTCACTAAAGTGTATTTTTGTTGTAATGCAGCCAAACTATTTTGTTTTTAAAAGTGCATTTATTAATGATATTTTCAAAATTTTATCACTAAAAATTTTATTTTTTACTTTTTCTGACAACTTTTTGGTGACGACTGAAATTGATCTTCTAATAGTTTTTTAACAAAATTTTCACTTATAAGGATTAAAATCTTAAAACATTTATACATTGTGAATTCTCACAATAATGGTGTTTGCTGGGACTTGTCAAAATCCTTCTTGACCGTAAAAGTCCTTTTAATATTTTCTTGCTGACCATAAAAGTCCGTTTAATATTCTATGTTTGGTGAGTCTGAAACGACAGGAATTCCGATAAAGTGTGCTCCCCCGTAAGCCCGTTTCCGTGAAGCCACCTTGGGTGACTTTTTAAAAGGCGTCTCGCTAAGTCACCATAAATTATTAAGGGAAATTTTTGTATTGCCCCGAGAATCATTATGTAATTATTTGCCATAATGCCCCTAACATTAATGATATTTAGATACTCTAACCTACAAATATATAAAAGGGCAAATTATGCTTTTGATCATTCAAGTTTTACTCAAATTTTATTTTGTTCCGTCATGTTTCAATTGCAATAATCTTAATCTTATATTTTTGGACAAATTTTAATGTGATCCTTTTATTAATATTTATTTGCTACTATGTATTTTAGCTTGAACCCAAAAAGAAAAAAGTTTTATTAAAAAAAATTGTAAAACTAAAATTGGAAACGTTTCATGAAGCACTTCTAAAATGTGCATGCCAAACACAAGAAAGTCCTTACTTTGTATAGAAAGGGCAAATTACAAACACCTCTCTCGAGCTTTGGTAAAAATATAGATTTTCCCCTGAGGTTTGAGAAATTACAAATTGCCCCCTGAGGGTCAAATTTTCATAACAAATTAAGGGAAATTATGGGAGAATCTGTATGAAAATAAAAATCTCAGGGGGCAATTTGTTATGGAAATATAAACCTCAAGGGGCAGGATGTAATTTCTCAAACCTCAGGGGGGAATCTGTATTTTCACCAAACCTCGAGGGAGATATTTGTAATTTGCCCATTGATATATTGAAAGTATACAATGACTCTCCTATATATAGGAGAGGAAGAGAAATATACTAACACACTCACCTATCACACTAACATTCACCTAACATTCACCTACCGCACTAACATTCACCTACCACACTAACATCCCCCTCAAATTCAGGGAGGATAGGTACAAATCAACTTGAATTTAGAGAGAGTAACAAAATGAGAAAATAAACTACAAATAAAATAAAATTGGATATGAGACACTGTATAGTCGTATCAGACTGTTGTAGAAGACACTGTGTATAGAAGACACTGTATGGTCGTATCAGACCGGTGTTGAAGACACTGTATGGTTGTGGCAGGCCATTGTAGAAGACAATGTGTGGTCGTGTCAAACCATTATAGAAGATACTATGTGGTTGTGTCGGACTGCTGTAGAAGACACTATGTGGTTGTATCGGACCATTATTGAAGACACTGTGTGGTTGTGTCAGACCGTTATAGAAGACACCGTATGGTCGTGTCGAACCATTGTAGAAGACACTGTATGGTCGTGTCAGACCGTTGTAAAAGACACTGTATGGTCGTGTCAAACCGTTGTAGAAGACACTGTGTGGTCGTGTAGAACCAATGTAGAAGACACTATATGGCCGTGTCGAATCGCTGTAGAAGACACTGTGTGGTGGTGTGAGACTGTTGTAGAAGACACTGTGTTGTTGTGTGAGACTGTTGTAGAAGACACTGTGTGGTTGTGTGAGACTGTTGTAGAAGACACTGTGGCCTTGTTTGGTTTGTTTTTCAAAAAAAATTTTGAGAAAAATTCTATACAAACAAATTTTCAAGAATAATCAAACCAAACAAATTTTTCCAAAAAAAAATCTCAAAATTTTGTTTGGTTACCTACTTTCCAAAATCATATCTCTCTCATACACATCAAATCAATTACTTTTTTTAAAACTCTCTTCCCAAAACAATTTCCAAAATCATTTCTGAAAAAAGGCAAATTAAACAAGTTTTCATATTTTTTATCTCAAAAACTACTCTACAAACACAAACCAAACACACCTTGTGTGTTCGTGTCGAACCGCTGTAGAAGATGCTGTGAGGTCGTGTCGGACCATTGTAAAATACACCGTATGGTCGTGTATATAGGCTACCCAAAAAATATACATATATATATATCGCGCCCTCAAAAGTTGTGCCGGTCCTCAAAAGTCACGCCCCGCCTTCAAAAGTCGCACGCGACACGTGATCGACAAAGCGTCGTGTCTGCCTCAACTCGCGCTCCCGTTTTGTCGTCTTAGTCTCTACATTGTCTATTTAAACCGAGGCTGAGGTTGAGGCTGATTAGAGATTGAAAGCAAACCAAAGCGATGAACTCTGCAACCCTTTTCGTCCACTCTGCAACCCCTTGCTTGTGCTGCCTTTGATATGGCCTCCTCTTCCCGGTAGTTTGCTCACCCTTTTTCCAGACCTAAACGAGTCCACAATAGAGATAACCGGTTCTGTCGCCCTTGAATCGCAACCAAGCGCCCCTATTTTTGCTTCATTGAACTTTTCTATACTGTCAATTGAGTAAATAATGGCAGCTCAATCGGACATTGAGGTCAACCATTATACGCTAAAGTCATGTGTGGAGACCATGACTGCGGTCACTAACTTGTCTCATTGACTGCAGAAAAGGACAAGTGAGGTACAACAGTTAAATGTCCAACTCTCTCTGCTGCAGCGCATGTACAACGATGCGTAAGCAGAGATTTGCGCGCTGAAGGTAGATAATAAGGAGCTGAAGCGGAAGGCCAATGTCATGACCCAATTCGGAGTTCCGCCATACTCTGTGGTGGAGGAGCAGCGATGAGGCAACTTACTTGCTGGACTTGGAAGGATTGAGGCAGGGCCGTCAAGGGACGCACAAGACGGAGGCAAGAGGAAGAGAACGGCGGCAGAGTAGAGGAAGAGAAAAGAAAAATCCCTTCTGTGTGTGGTGTTTGTTTGTTGTTGTTGTTGTTTTTGTTTTTTTTTTTTTTTTTGGTTGTTTGGTGTAGTACTGTGATCGGGGTTGATCTCCGAGATGAATAAAACAAGGTTGTTGTGTTTGGAATTAAAATGAGTATTTTTTTTTTTTCGAAGTGGAAAAAAGAAGATAAAATAAATAAAGATAGAAATAATAATAATCAGCATGCTTGGTTAGAGTTTTTCAAAAACTCTTTTCAGAAAATTCTACTTCCTTATTTTTCGTATTTTTTTGTTTTTACTGAATTTTTTTTAATATTTTAAGCAATTTTTTTTATTTTTTAGATATACCTAACATAAATATACTTAAAAGGTACAAAATTTGTGAAAAAACCTTTTAAAAATTTACTAAATACCAAAAATACAAAAAAAATTAATGAGAATTCAGTATATTTTTTGTATTTTTATCCATTAATTAATTTTTTTAAATATTTTTTCACAAATTTTTTACTTTTTAGATAAATCTAAGTAAGGTGCATCAAAAAAAATAAAAAATATATTTTAAATTTTAAAAATATTCACTAAAAACAAAAAAATATAAAAACTAAAAAATTTAATTTTCAAAAAATTTAATCCAAACAATTCAAACAAAACACACTGAATACATTTGAAATCAAAACAAGAGAGTGGGGGAAAAAAAGGAGAGTGTCTCGCGTGGGTTTCTTGGCCCGCGGTTTTGTTAAAACCAGCAATGGTGTTATTTATTTTATTTTATTTTTTTTGTGTGTGTGTTTAATAATAAGAATAATAATATATTAATGGGGAAAGCATGTGCGCCGGTGGGTTGGAAAGTGAAAAAATAAGAGAGAGGGTGGGGGACATCATGATGATGGTGAAGAAATGAATAATGTGTGAGTGAATTTCCGATCACACTGCCCTCCTTAGTAATCCAGCTGTAGAACACAGGCAGAGTAGACGGCGCCCTGTAATCTGCACAGAAAGAAAAGGCTCCGGCGGTGGTTCTTCCACCCGGGGGCACTCCGACGATCAAGTCAATACTCAATATCTCTCAAAGATAATACAAGTGCTTAAATTAATGCCCAAGACTCAAAATTGCGTACCTTAGACCCGCCGGGGGTGCCCTTCTTTTATAGTCTTTCTCTGTCCTAGTCCCACTAGAAGTCTCACTTCTATGGACTCTCATTCAGTACTTACTCTGGACTCTACAAGAGATAAGGATAGACTCCCTAAGAATACTATCATTATCCATCTTGAAGTCTTTCTTCATTCTAGGACTCTTGCCCCTTATCTGATCATCTCGGATTCCGATATCTTCGGCGGTAACCCCGGACTCCTGTATTCTCGCAGATAACCTCGGCAACTCTGAGATAACCTCGGCGTAACTACCACGACACGTGGCACCTCGGCTGACACTTCGGTGTCATCTCGGCCACGTGTTGGTATTCAGAAAATACATCCCCACAACTACCCCCTAGGTTCTATCACCTCGGTATTCTGAGATGATGGAACCTACATTTGAACTTCTGTTTCGTACGTCGGCTTAGAAACTTTCAAGCCGATGTCATTCACTTCAGGCCGATATGTCTTCTTTTCAGGAACAAGAATTCACACGAACTCTCCTAATGTGTATGAGCTGTCATGCACCGTTTTCCAACCGTTCCACTGACGCGTTTTTCCCTTATTGGTCCGTGCTGGCGACGCGCCTGTTGGCCGTCTTTTCTCTGCTTGCGCCGACTGACGCATGCGTTAACCCAGGGGCAATAATTGCTTTTGTTTTGCCGCCGTTTCATGTTTTGGACAAAAAACGTTTGCCTCTCTCTTTCTCTTCACTTTTACGTTTGAATATTTTACATTTTCCCTCTCTAAAGCTTTCTCTTCTTCGAATCTGCCATTGCCCCAAGCTCTGAGCTCTGCAACCATCTCCATCTACCATTTCTGCGAAGCTTTCGCCACTGTTGCCCCCGTCGTCTGATCTCGGCGAAGCTCATTCCGGCCTCACATTTTCTGGTAAGCAACTGGCTTCTCTTCCCTAGTTCTTGATTGTTTCTGGAATTTCTTGTTGTTGCTGTTCTGTTTTAGCATTCGATTTGTGAATTCTCTTCTTGAATGATTCTTATTTCATGCTTCTGTATATGTCTCTTGCATTGTTTCTTGGTCTTCCACCCTTTGTGTTTCCTGAATCTGAAATTCCGTTTCTGTTTTTTGCTTTTTTTGTATTTTCTCCAGATTCGTGCTTTCGATCTTTGCCTTCGTAGTTCTTAGGTTTGGGATTTGTTTATAGAACCTTTAATTCTTAGGGAAAACTACAACAATCTTTTGCCAGTATACACCTAGGTTTAAGCCGAGGTACCAGTAACCCTTCAAGATCACACTGTTTCTGTAGCCAAGTGCCTTTGCTCCAAAAGCCATGGGTATGTGGAGACACAGAGTAAATTCCCCAACCAAACTCGAATTCTTTAGGCAAGAGTTCTCTATCCCTGCCGATGTTCACCTTAGGCTGGCCGGGGATGACGATTCCATTATGCCTACTGATAATACAATGCCCTTTTGTCACGACCCAAACCCGGCCCTATGGGTTTAGCACCGTAACTGGCCAGTAATCCGAGATTACCGAAGGCCTGCTGAACAGTAATACAGTTAAACAGAGTACAGGGCCTGGCGGAAGCCAATACAATAAGTAACTAGTGTCCATTGAGCTGTGAAAATCTGTATGCCAAAAACATTTTTCATGCATTCATACAGTTCAGAACAGTACAGTCTATACAATCATTACAACATTCAGTGCGGGGACTCAATCCCTCGATAACAGTACGGTCAAACAGTAAACAGTTTACACAATAATACAAAACAGTCAGGAGACAGGTGGGGAACATAAAACACCCCAAGCCATAGCATGGCGTCTCAGAACCTCGCAGTGAGGCACATAGGCTGGCTTGACAAAACTGGGGACTAACCCACGCTCCTAGCTCCGGTCTGGCTGCTGAGAACCTACATATATATATAAACAGTGAGCTAAAGCCCAGTGAATAACATAAAGCGTAAAGAGGTTATGAATGAATGTCCTTACAGTAATGAAATCAGTTCATTAAACAGTAACAAGCCCGCGAGGGACCTCGCTACAGTTCGGACTCGATTTTGTTGCGGTTCTAAATCTGAACCAAAGAGTCCAACTTTGGCAAATCGTTTTGAAGAAAAAACAGATTTTTTGAAAGAAGTGCCAAACATAGACTGCTTTGCCAGATAACAGAGTCGCCACCTAAATATTTTTAAAATGGGAAATTTAGGAAACCCTGACTCGGTGCCAAAGGCCACGTGTCCGTCATCACCAAAGTTGCCTCGGCTCGGGAACTTGGGTACGATTGGGGAAGGTCACATCGTGAGCACCCCCGCTCGCCCGGTCAAAGACCGGCCTCTACTAACCATGATATCTGCTTTTGAAAACATTGTGAGTTCTTATTCCGGTTATTAGCCTAGATTACTATGTGATGCTCGCAGCAAATAAGTATAGACTGGGCCGTCTGAATTGGAACAAAACATTTTATGTTTGTTTGTTTGAAAATGGTGTGATGGTGCTACCTGTAGGTAGGCTAAAATGCGGATTTGCCACCCTCAGGTGGGCTTAGAAAATAGTGATGTTGCCACTATCTAGTGGGCTTAAAACAAACATTTGATGAATTGTCCCAATCCAAATAACTCAACCTCCACCCACAGGCATTCAGGCAGTTATATCACATAAGCAAATAGCCTCGTGGCAAGCATGCTATTTATGGCAATCACTCACACGCATGCAAGGATGCTAAAGCATAAAACTTACCGAGTACTCCAAGCCAAAACAAAAGCTGATTAGAAATCATGCATGATCCTAAGTATGCAGAAATGCCTAATACAACACATGCAAAGATGCAAACTATAGCAGGCTCGGCTATTCTAAATATGGCATATGAGATGCAACAGCTATCAAGTACTCAACTTGGAATTGAAATACAGATGCAGTTTGTATGATGCGCCGAGCCCAATGCGTGCAAAACAGATGAATGATGCAAACATGCTGTCATGCTGTATGCTAATTGAAATATGCCCTATATCTAACCATTGTAAACGGATAAATAAAAGGGAGAAAGAAATGGAGGTTGGAAGACATACATCACACTCACACACCCTTATTACAGTTATGCCCTCGCGCAGAGGGTCCGAATAAAATAATAACAGTCTGAATAAAAGAATAATACAGATTTCTAATTAATTAACAAATTAAATAAGAAAACGGTAAAACTGGCATGCAAGCCAGGGACTGCCTTGCTTCTGACGGATGATGCATGTTGGGCTGCCTTGCGCGGAAATCCACTAGGATGCCCCGATTAGCCTCTGTTCGCAATGTTTCTCGAAATGCGTGCCAAACTCCGGAAAGCCGCTGATTCTTCATTTTGCTGCAACAGAGAGCAGGAAAGGGGCATAGCAATGTATTTCACAAATATATGCATGCCTCGATCCTCGTGCCACCAATCACGCATACCGATGCATGATGGCCGAGGAGCCGATTTGCACAACTCAATATAGGATGCATGCGGATGAATGCTACAACAAAACCTAGCTCCATCATGGGTAATCCGGAGTGTCGGTGACTGGGGAATTGAGACCCGTTTCGTTACTCGGAGTACAAAACGCGCCTCGTTTCCCGTGCAATATGCATGATATGCATGAAATGCAACTAAGATACAACCTAGTATGCACAATGCGGATGAAAATGAAGATGCCTCGAAATGCGTGCACACGGGCACGCAAACCGAGGCGATGATGTGAAATGCGAATCGAATAAAATCGGAATGCCTCGAAATGCGCGCCCACAGGCACGCAAACCGAGGAATGCATAAAATGGGAATCGATAAAACCGAAGTGCCTCGAAATGTGTACACACGGGCACGCAAACCGAGGCAATGATGAAATGAGAATCGGATAAAACCGAAGTGCCTCGAAATGCGCGCCCACAGGCACGCAAACCGAGGCGATGATGCGAAATGCAAATCGAATAAAATCGAAGTGCCTCGAAATGCGTGCACACGGGCACGGAAACCAAGGCGGTGATGTACAGGCATGAAAAATGCAGATCGGGGCTTACGCTAACATGAGAGGACTTCAGCCGCACTCACATAAGATGCCGTCGGATTAAAAAAGAGCTGCCTCGAAATGCGTGCACACGGGTACGCAAACCGAGGCGATGCGGAATGACATGCGAAATGCAAATTGGGCTTATACCAACATGAGAGGGCCTCAGCCGCACTCACACTCACATGGGATGCCGGCGGATAAAACGAGGCTGCCTCGAAATGCGCGCACACGGGCACGCGAACCGAGGCGAGGCTCTAAAGCACCAAGATGACATGCGAATGAGATGTGGTGAATGGCATAAGGAAGATGCAAAATTCAGCAACTAAAATAATGCAAAAACAGCCCCCAAATTATGATAAAATTGCAACCGATGCCCAAAATGCGATGAAATGCACCCGAAATGGCCTACAGCCCTATTAAACATACAGAATATGGACATGGAATGCAAAACAATGGCAAGGCAGCCCCTAAACTAGCATTTTATCAGCACAAAGCAAGGCCAAATAATGCTCACAAGTATGGAAACAAAAGCTTGCAAAAAAACGGTAAAAGAGGGCAATTACAAAGCAAGTGATATGTACAATGCTCAAACCAAAAAATCAGTTCTACAACATTGAAGATGGAACAAAAATATGCACAAATACAAGAGATGACAACCTCTAAATCAGTATGTATATATGCTAAACATAGCATGCAAAAAGGGGCTATAAAGAGAGGTATCATGAGCAATGACCAAACCACTTAAGACCCTTAACAAAAAGTGTAGAATAGACCAAAACAAGACACTCTCTAAGCCTGATGGAGGCTCAAACAATATCTAAACAGGTCTAACAAAGCATGCAAATTTACGGTAAAATGAAAGAATTTCAAAGGAAGTACCAAAAATATACACCAAATGTCTTAAGACCCTAAACAAAACATGACAAGGAGACAAAAATAAGGCTTTATCTAGGCCTGATGAAGGCCAAAATCCGGAGCCAAATGAGTCTAGCAAAGCATGCAAATTAGTGGCTTAAGGAGGGATATTGAAAGAGGTCTATCATGGAGACACCAAATGAAGTTGAGCCCTTCTACAATGTTGTAGAGGGGCTCAAAATGAGCACAAAAACAGTAGGTGTCAAAGCCAAAAACTAAAAGGAAATAAAGTAAATATTTGACTCAAGATTATGCAAGAAAAAGGGATTTGAATGCTTACCCTTGAAGACAATTCTTTTGCTGCCTTGTAGCCTCAATTTGCTGATCCTTAGGCCTTGAAGAAGCTCCCTTTGTTTCTGAAATGGAGATGGTGGAGGTAGAGCTTGGAGTTGATGAAGGAATGGAAGCAAACTTGGATGTTTGAAGCTTGGAAATGGAGAGGGAGAGGAGAGGTGTGTATGGAGCTCTCAAAGGGTTTTTTTTTTCACCCTTCCACCAGCTGAAGCTGCTGGTTTTATGGCCAAAAAGGTGGAAATATCTTTCCCAAATATCTAGATATTTTGAGGGCAAAAAAAAAAAAAAAAAAAAGATTTTGTTCGGCCACGAAGTGGGCATCTGAGACCGCAGTATTCCTCGGAATGATGAAACAGAGGTACCTGCCAAAATTGAACAAAAACTAATGCAAAATGAATGCTCGGGGCCTAAACCGCGAAGTTCGGGGTCCCGAAAATGGGCTGCCGGGCACCGGAAGTGGTGTTCAGCTGCGAAGTGGGTATCAGAGGCCCCAGTGTCCCTCGTGATGCTAAAACAGAGGTACCTGCCAAAATTGAACAAAAACTAATGCAAAATGAATGCTCGGGGCCTAAACCGCGAAGTTCGGGGTCCCGAAAATGGGCTGCCGGGCACCGGAAGTGGTGTTCAGCTACGAAGTGGGTCTCGAGACCCCAGTGTCCCTCAGTATGATAAAACAGAGGTACTTGCCAAAAACTAGAGAAATCGGAGATGGTTGGGCAGTCCCGAACCGAGGCACACGGCCTGACGGCTCCGAAAACCGGGAACCGGGCTCCGAAATGGGCAAAATGGCCTACGGCCACGAAAAGTAGCTCATGGCCACTGAGAGATAGCTACAGGACTACTCCCTCTCCTCAGGAAAGAAAACAGAGAAAACCGAGTCTGGTTCGCAAACCGAGACAAGGCACAGAAGAGGGTTCGGAAGTCCGGAGGCAGGCGCACGGCCGCAACTCTGAGACTTCTGAACGAGCACATCATGAAACATCACCGAGCGCTCAATCGGTGACATCTGAGTCTAAAGGTCGGTCAAAAATGGGGTGTCTACAGTTGCCCCTCTTTGACAGAACTCGAAAGTTAAGAAGTGACGGGAGTGAATGTCAAAGCCTAGAGACGACCCATTTTTGACAAGGCCGAAGACTTAGACAATCATACAAGATGAACAGAGATGTGTGCCCGCAGGCGTGCCCGCAGGCAGGGGGCAAAATGCAAGATGATATGCAGGGAGATTTTGATAATTGGACTTATACGCTACGCGAAGCCGGTTTGAAAATTGGACTTACACGCTACGCGAAGCCGGTTCGAAAATTGGACTTATACGCTACGCGAAGCCGGTTTGAAGATTGGACTTATACGCTACGCGAAGCCGGTTTGAAGATTGGACTTATACGCTACGCGAAGCCGGATATCACTCATGATCATGCAAAGAGAGCTGTAATGAAGCAATTATGTAAAATAAATGCAACATTTTAAGCGAATGCTATGCAAGCAAGTAAACTCGAACCAAACTATACCTCATGCAGAAAGGATGTAAGAAAACTATGGAATCTTCACGAACATGTGCGATAGATACACAAAGGTGAACGAAGTGTGTGATTGATGCATGAAGCGAGCGTGTGTGATAGATACACAAAACGAACGTATGATAGATACACAAAGTGAAGCGAGTGTGATGGATACACTATATGAAGCAAAGTGTGATGGATACACTAGGTGAGTGTGTGATAGATACACAAAGCGAACGTGTGATAGATACACAAAGTGAAACGAGTGTGATGGATACACTAAAGGTGAACACAAAGTGTGATAGATGCACTTAGTGAACAAGTATGATTGATATACTGAAGGTGAACACAAAGTGTGATAGATGCACTATGTGAACAGAGTGTGATTGATACACTGAATGTGAACACGAAGTGTGATAGACGCACTAAGTGAACAAGTATGATTGATATACTGAAGGTGAACACAAAGTGTGATAGATGCACTATGTGAACAGAGTGTGATTGATACACTGAATGTGAACACGAAGTGTGATAGATGCACTAAGTGAACAGAGTGTGATTGATACACTAAAAGTGAACACAAAGTGTGATTGATGCACTAAGTGAACAAGTATGATTGATATACTGAAGGTGAACACAAAGTGTGATAGATGCACTAAGTGAACAGAGTGTGATTGATACACTAAAAAGTGAAGAGAGTGTGATTGATGCACTAAATGAACAAAGTGTGATTGATACACTAAAAGTGAACACAAAGTGTGATAGATGCACAATGTGAACAGAGTATGATAGATATACTGAATGAATGAAGCGTGATTGATACACTAAAGTGAATATATGCGTGATAGATACACAAAAGGATAATGTGTGTGATAGATACACAGAATGAATGAAGCGTGATTGATACACTAAAGTGAAGAGAGTGTGATTGATACACAAAATGAGAAGGTGTGTGATTGATACACTAAAGCGAGCGTGTGTGATTGATACACAAAGTAGGCATAGTGTGATACATACAAAGCGAGTGTGTGTGATTGATACACAATATGAACAAAGTGTGATTGATACACTGAATGAATGATCTTAAACGGAACTTCTTTGAATGAACCGTACATACAATAACGTGCATGACTAAGAAAGAAACTTGACAGGTACAATGCATTACAATGCATGATGCTTAAGGGAAGCAATGAATGGACAAAGCGGTGCTTTAGAAAGCAACTCATGAAATGAGTGGCAGTAAACCGCTCTTCTCCGACGGGGATCTCCCTTCGTTCTCTTCGAACACTTTACCTTCAACTCACAGTACAAAGGTTCTGAAATGCTAACAAGTAACAACCATCTGTATGTAGAAGCTACGGCTGCTGCTTGCCTTCCTGATCATATTCACAACTTTCCCTATTCTCCAACGGGGTGACAGACTAGGTTGGTTCAATATCCAGAATTGAGGTGCATACACGCTATCTCAACCTATGGGGCTTCCATACAGATTTCAAGCCGAGGGCACGCCTCTGGGTATTTAAACCAGACTTTAGTCTCGGAAATCCCGAACCTTTGCGTTCTAGGCCACGGCCATTCGAACTCTAATTTCCACCGTCGCAGTTGGTCTCCTAGGAACTCATTGCAAACACGGCCAAGATGCCTCTGGCAGGGAATGGTACTCAGGGAGAGCACTTCTGATCGCCATTCTGGCTTGAAGTAGACTTGATCTTGAGCTTGAGGTAGAGGCACACTCATACTTCGGAGCATTGGCAAGACCTGAAGAGGTACACACGGAATACAATCTCGGAGCCTACTGAAGTTGGAACAAACTCAGATGCCCGACATTTTTTCCTTTTGCTTTCGCTTTGCAGTCCGGAACCATTATAGCTTCAGATAGGTCCTGGTTCTACTGTTCTCATATGACCTGAGTTGAATCCTGCGGTTTTATGAAAGAACAAATTTTGTTTTGCACAAAAGTGGAGAACGGTACGACACTCGGAGCACAAAACAATTTTATTTTTGAAATTGAGAGATGAGTTTTTCGACCAGGTATTGAGCCTACGACTGAACATAGCAAAACGACTCAACAAGGAAATAAAAGGCACACAACCTAGACACATCGAGTAACACTCGAAACGACTCAAAACAAGAACGAGATAAAACAAAAAGACACGACACTCAGACGTGCACAGGGAGCCTGTTTCACCGGGTAGTGTTTCCCACCCTTTTCTTATCTGTGGTTCTCACATCACTCGGCCCTCAAGCTCTGTTTTTCTAAAAAAGCCCTTTTCTCACTTTTCCTCTCATCGCACATCTCTCTATTCTTCAATCTCTCATTTTCAATCCCTCCCCTGGGTGGTTGATGGATAAACAACAAGTTGTGGGCTCGTGCCCCTAGCATTTGTTAGATTCTTCTTCTTCTGCACGCAGCTAGTGAGTTTCTCCCACAGAGGGGCTGTGCTACAACTGGGTGTGTAGCAAATCTGTAGCTGACATCGATTGATGATGCTCTGCTTGGAGTTCGGGCGTGATCAGATCTGTCCAGATGAGGGAGTGGAATCTCTGGTCTCATTCTAGTTCGTGCTTCGCACTTCGCTTGATACCTCGTTGCTTGGAGGGTGAGAGAGCTTTCAGCCCTTTGTTGTGTTGTGCCCTTTTCTGGCAAGTAGAGTGCCCTTTCTGGCAAGTGCGTTGATAAAGGGGAAAAGACAGGGAACTTGACTCAACTGTGCCCCTAGTTCATCATTTTGACCATTTTTTATTTTTGAGCTTTCTACTAAAACAATTTTGACCAAAATGAGAGTTAGATTAACATGCTTGTTCGATTTTTGATTTGAAATCATGCAAGTCAGGCTATGAGCATTGAAAATTTTCCTTTTTTGGGTCCAAGAAATGGTCCAGTTTTTGGAAAAGATGAAACAATTTTCGAGAAGATTAGTCAACCTCAGTAAAAATTCTCAAAAACTATTTTTGCAAACGGCCACTGCTCAACGAGCACGAAACCTACTCTTGAGATGTGCAACCTCAGATCCGAAGGAAAATTGCCCCTTGTTTGAAGGGAACTGCATGGCAACGGAAAGTTGCCCCTTGTTTGAACGGCACCGCGGCGCATTGAATGGCAACGGAAAGTTGCCCCTTGTTTGAACGGCGCTGCAGCGCATTTGTAGTCAGTCCTCAGAGTGCTGAACACAACCAAACTCTCGGATACAGTGAAGACAGAAATGACTAGAACCATTGCATGGACACAATCGAATTTGAATTGTTCTACGGCTGGACTTCAGAATGAAGTTGCCTACGTATCCCAAAGATGGGAATCAAGCCTTACGTAGTTCGGGGTTAAGGTACACTCGGGTATTTAACCTCTCCTTTTTATGCTCTAACTTTTGCCAAGGCGCCTGTTGCAGGTTTTCAACCTTGCGAGCTTTGTCTTTCTTTTCTTTTCATTTTCATTTCTTTTCTTCTTTTTTTCTTTTCTTCTTTTTTCTTTTTTTTTGTTCTTTGCATTTTTTCTTTTTTTTCTTTTTTCATTCTTTTCTTCGCCCTAACTTTTGCCTGGGTCGCCCTTCCGGGTTTTCGGCCCAGCGAGCCTCTCGAAGGGTAAAAGTGTAACAAGTCCATGCCAAATGGTTTTGAGATTGGAGCCCTCTGTACCCAAGAGAGTGGCTGTTGTATTGATTAGCAGAAAGATCCACCTTTGACTCTTCGAGCACATAGGACATTTTTGCCCCTAGTTCGAGGGGTGCTTCTGTTCTAGCTTCGCAAGCTTCTTCTGATGAGGTCCGATCTTCTTGATCCGACTTCGGTGCCTCTTGTTCGAGGGCTACTTCAAATCTGCCCCTACAGGCCTTGCATTGTGGTCGACCGTTGAACATTCTGAATGCACGTCCAAGGTTTGAAAACAAAGGGGGGGCGAGTCTCGAGGCTGAGAGCGATCCTAAGCTGCACAATCTCAAGAGCGATTCCACACATGTCTTCGCAGGACCGCGCAAAACATTTTTTGAAAGTTTTTAAGAAAGCGACAAATCGCTCGCGCTGAAGACAGTGTAGGATCAATCTGGATCAAAGCCAGGGTCCTTCTCAGTACTCATACTAACAAGCATGATTTCATTCATTAAGGGCTTAGCACGCCTCACTTTCTCTCAATTGATCAAAGTTTTGCAAATCCCGAGGAATTCCTTCCTCTTCGTTTTTCACCACAGTGTTCAAAAAGTTTTGAAAAACTTAGGTCATTACAATGACTTTAAGGCACAGAAAAGACAGAGTTCTTAGTCAAATACTGCCATCTCATTCAGAACTTCCGGCATAACTGGCACAAGGCAGAAGTAAACGCGAGAGCGTGAAAATCACTACTATTTCATTCAAAATCTGTTGGCACAACTGGCTCCCTGGCAGAAACAGACTCAAAACAAAACGAAAAGACAAATACAAAACAAAATGGTGACGCCCGAGGTAACACCCCCGGAATCACCCGACTCCTATACAACAGGACTGACTCGATACAACAAGACAGACCCAAAACATAAGAGACTGACTCAAAACAAAAAGACAGACTCAAAACAAAACAACAAAACTGACCCAATACCCAAGTCAGAAAGCACAAAAACTGGTATTTGCACATTGCTCAGAACGGTGCGTGCCATTCCCATGTCTGGAGTTAATCGAGCGCCGCCCGCAGGTGGTTCATCCCCTGATCACATCACATTATCCCCTCATAAGTTCACTGATCAAGTGCCGATAGACTTTGCAGGACCTGGTGCGGCAATGACCCCGTTGTCAAGCAAATCTTGTACATCATGGCGCAGACGAAAGCAACTGTCGGTGTCATGACCGGTTTGTTGATGGTAGGCACAGTATTTAGTCTGGTCATGCTTTGCAGGGATAGGATCGGGTAGGGGCCGTTGTTCCAACGGTTTCAAATGTCCTTCCCGGAGTAAGACCTCTAGAGCCTTTGACAGAGGCATATGAAGTGGAGTGAAAACTCTCTTGACTCGAGGTGGGTATTTGGTTTTTTGTGAGCTACTTCCGGACGCACCGGTGAATGGGGTAGCTGTTTTTGATGCGGTAGTGGTAACCATGCCCACTTTAGAAGATCTTGCAGCTGCATCACCACTGGTGGTCGCATTCGAATTGCGGGAAAACGCCCGCCTAGGCTGCTCCTTCTCCTGGTCAATAAGGCCCTGCTTCATGGCATCTTCGATCTGTACTCCCATCTCATGCAAATCTGAAAAGGTATGGAAGGGGAGCACGATCATTTTCTGCATTAGTTTGGGCTGGAGGTTGCGCACAACCATCCGTATTTGATCCTTATCCGTTGGCCTAATGGTCATCATTGAGGCCTTCGCCCTCCACCGAGCCACGAATTCAGAGAAGCTCTCTTTAAGCTCCTTCCTTGTCGTTTCAAGATCACGGGTTGTGATCTCGATCTGGGTATTGTATGAATATTGTGCGACGAAGGCCTCGGCCATCTCCTCCCAGCTTCGTTTCACTGAATCCTCCAATTTGGCGTACCAGATGGCCGCAATACCCGACAGGGTCCTGCCAAAAAGGGAGAGCTTCTGTAATCTTGTCAAGCCCATCGGGCGCAGAATATCTGAAAACAAACTCAGGTGGACCATGGGATCTCCTGACCCGTCAAAACGGTCGATGTGAGGCATCTTGAACCTGTCCGGCAATGTCACTACCGAATCAGTATACCCATCTCCAATGTCCGGGACGGAGTTGACTCCCTGAGATTTCTTAAACATCTTCTCAAGTTTGCTCAATTTCAACGCTGTAGGGTCAACCTCGAACTCGAAGGGAGAGTCCGGCAGATTGGTAGGTGCTTTGGATAGCTGGGGTAAAATTGGGGGCGGAGCAGGCCCTGCTGAAATGTCCGTACCTTCCTGGACATTTGGCATCTCCCCAGGTGCTGGAGCTCCTGCTGGGGGAAGAACTTGTTGTGAAGCAGATGCGCCGCTTTGCTGTTGCAGCCTGGTGATGAGCTCAGCCTGTTGAGCCATGATAGCAGCCTGCTGCTTGGAGAATTCCGCTTGGCGGACAGCGTCTTGCTGCATGAGTTTCATGCTTTCTTGCATTTGCCGCATCATTGCCTCTGTCCCTGGCGTGTTCTGCTGATCCATCTAATTGACTGGTATCTATCCCTGCAGTAGAAACTGAGACCTCAGCCTGACTGTTCACTGGTGGGGTAGATAAGGGCCACTGATCTGGTAACTGCTGAACTGGTGATTTGTGCCTGACTGGCCCTTTTACCCTCCCTCTGGCAAAGGAACACTGATTGCCCTTGAACTGAATCTCTGACCTAACAAAGTCTATCAGCACAAGTTCGATGAACCTCGGGGGATATCGGAGCCTTCTGAAGCTATAGTTCCGAGACTACCCTAGCAAAAGAGAAAACCGACAGCATCTCAGCCTGATTTCACCATAACAAATATGAGCAAAGCTGAATGAGTGTGCTCTCTACCGAATTCTACCCCAAATCTGAGTCTGATACCCACAGGTAAAGCTGACTCCCAAATACTGATAGTAATGCCCGCAGGCCTGATGCCCAGACTTGCAAACTGATACATGCATTCCTGTAGAGACGCACTCTAAAGCACATAACCAGCAAGCGAGAGTCAAAACACCCCTATGTTGGGGTAGGGTTTCCCTGTCCTATTTTGTCAGGAACTAGGGTTTCACTACGCACGCAGCGTTTTCAAACAACCTATAAACGGGTAAGCAACCTGTCCTAGTTTGGAATGGTCACTATGGATCCGAATATGCACTAGGTCGAATGGTCAAAAAGGGTGCCCCGGTAAAACCGGGGTTTGTGTTCCCATACTGGCAGAGCCCGTAACCGATCAGCCTTATGGACATGCCTTGACAAGACAAGCCTCCGGCAAACCGCTCAGGAATAGCAGATGGCAAACACGGTGTCCTAGGCGCGCCAATGCAAATGCAATGCAAAGAAACACACAAATGTAGGCAAAACCAGATATCATGAGTTCAAGTCAAGTTCTCTAAATCCCCAGCAGAGTCGCCAGAAACTGTAACAAGCCCGCGAGGGACCTCGCTACAGTTCGGACTCGATTTTGTTGCGGTTCTAAATCTGAACCAAAGAGTCCAACTCTGGCAAATCGTTTTGAAGAAAAAACAGATTTTTTGAAAGAAGTGCCAAACATGGACTGCTTTGCCAGATAACAGAGTCGCCACCTAAATATTTTTAAAATGGGAAATTTAGGAAACCCTGACTCGGTGCCAAAGGCCACGTGTCCGTCATCACCAAAGTTGCCTCGGCTCGGGAACTTGGGTACGATTGGGGAAGGTCACATCGTGAGCACCCCCGCTCGCCCGGTCAAAGACCGGCCTCTACTAACCATGATATCTGCTTTTGAAAACATTGTGAGTTCTTATTCCGGTTATTAGCCTAGATTACTATGTGATGCTCGCAGCAAATAAGTATAGACTGGGCCGTCTGAATTGGAACAAAACATTTTATGTTTGTTTGTTTGAAAATGGTGTGATGGTGCTACCTGTAGGTAGGCTAAAATGTGGATTTGCCACCCTCAGGTGGGCTTAGAAAATAGTGATGTTGCCACTATCTAGTGGGCTTAAAACAAACATTTGATGAATTGTCCCAATCCAAATAACTCAACCTCCACCCACAGGCATTCAGGCAGTTATATCACATAAGCAAATAGCCTCGTGGCAAGCATGCTATTTATGGCAATCACTCACACGCATGCAAGGATGCTAAAGCATAAAACTTACCGAGTACTCCAAGCCAAAACAAAAGCTGATTAGAAATCATGCATGATCCTAAGTATGCAGACATGCCTAATGCAACACATGCAAAGATGCAAACTATAGCAGGCTCGGCTATTCTAAATATGGCATATGAGATGCAACAGCTATCAAGTACTCAACTTGGAATTGAAATACAGATGCAGTTTGTATGATGCGCCGAGCCCGGTGCGTGCAAAACAGATGAATGATGCAAACATGCTGTCATGCTGTATGCTAATTGAAATATGCCCTATATCTAACCATTGCAAGCGGATAAATAAAAGGGAGAAAGAAATGGGGGTTGGAAGACATACATCACACTCACACACCCTTATTACAATTATGCCCTCGCGCAGAGGGTCCGAATAAAATAATAACAGTCCGAATAAAAGAATAATACAGATTTCTAATTAATTAACAAATTAAATAAGAAAACGGTAAAACTGGCATGCAAGCCAGGGACTGCCTTGCTTCTGACGGATGATGCATGTTGGGCTGCCTTGCGCGGAAATCCACTGGGATGCCCCGATTAGCCTCTGTTCGCAATGTTTCTCGAAATGCGTGCCAAACTCCGGAAAGCCGCTGATTCTTCATTTTGCTGCAACAGAGAGCAGGAAAGGGGCATAGCAATGTATTTCACAAATATATGCATGCCTCGATCCTCGTGCCACCAATCACGCATACCGATGCATGATGGCCGAGGAGCCGATTTGCACAACTCAATATAGGATGCATGCGGATGAATGCTACAACAAAACCTAGCTCCATCATGGGTAATCCGGAGTGTCGGTGACTTGGGAATTGAGACCCGTTTCGTTACTCGGAGTACAAAACGCGCCTCGTTTCCCGTGCAATATGCATGATATGCATGAAATGCAACTAAGATACAACCTAGAATGCACAATGCGGATGAAAATGAAGATGCCTCGAAATGCGTGCACACGGGCACGCAAACCGAGGCGATGATGTGAAATGCGAATCGGATAAAATCGGAATGCCTCGAAATGCGCGCCCACAGGCACGCAAACCGAGGAATGCATAAAATGGGAATCGGATAAAACCGAAGTGCCTCGAAATGTGTACACACGGGCACGCAAACCGAGGCAATGATGAAATAAGAATCGGATAAAACCGAAGTGCCTCGAAATGCGCGCCCACAGGCACGCAAACCGAGGCGATGATGCGAAATGCAAATCGGATAAAACCGAAGTGCCTCGAAATGCGTGCACACGGGCACGCAAACCGAGGCGGTGATGTACAGGCATGAAAAATGCAGATCGGGCTTACGCTAACATGAGAGGACTTCAGCCGCACTCACATAAGATGCCGTCGGATTAAAAAAGAGCTGCCTCGAAATACGTGCACACGGGTACGCAAACCGAGGCGATGCGGAATGACATGCGAAATGCAAATTGGGCTTATACCAACATGAGAGGGCCTCAGCCGCACTCACATGGGATGCCGGCGGATAAAACGAGGCTGCCTCGAAATGCGCGCACACGGGCACGCGAACCGAGGCGAGGCTCTAAAGCACCAAGATGACATGCGAATGAGATGTGGCGAATGGCATAAGGAAGATGCAAAATTCAGCAACTAAAATAATGCAAAAACAGCCCCCAAATTATGATAAAATTGCAACCGATGCCCAAAATGCGATGAAATGCACCCGAAATGGCCTACAGCCCTATTAAACATACAGAATATGGACATGGAATGCAAAACAATGGCAAGGCAGCCCCTAAACTAGCATTTTATCAGCACAAAGCAAGGCCAAATAATGCTCACAAGTATGGAAACAAAAGCTTGCAAAAAAACGGTAAAAGAGGGCAATTACAAAGCAAGTGATATGTACAATGCTCAAACCCAAAAAATTAGTTCTACAACATTGAAGATGGAACAAAAATATGCACAAATGCAAGAGATGACAACCTCTAAATCAGTATGTATATATGCTAAACATAGCATGCAAAAAGGGGCTATAAAGAGAGGTATCATGAGCAATGACCAAACCACTTAAGACCCTTAACAAAAAGTGTAGAATAGACCAAAACAAGACACTCTCTAAGCCTGATGGAGGCTCAAAACAATAGCTAAACAGGTCTAACAAAGCATGCAAATTTACGGTAAAATGAAAGAATTTCAAAGGAAGTACCAAAAATATACACCAAATGTCTTAAGACCCTAAACAAAACATGACAAGGAGACAAAAATAAGGCTTTATCTAGGCCTGATGAAGGCCAAAATCCGGAGCCAAATGAGTCTAGCAAAGCATGCAAATTAGTGGCTTAAGGAGGGATATTGAAAGAGGTCTATCATGGAGACACCAAATGAAGTTGAGCCCTTCTACAATGTTGTAGAGGGGCTCAAAATGAGCACAAAAACAGTAGGTGTCAAAGCCAAAAACTAAAAGGAAATAAAGTAAATATTTGACTCAAGATTATGCAAGAAAAAGGGATTTGAATGCTTACCCTTGAAGACAATTCTTTTGCTGCCTTGTAGCCTCAATTTGCTGATCCTTAGGCCTTGAAGAAGCTCCCTTTGTTTCTGAAATGGAGATGGTGGAGGTAGAGCTTGGAGTTGATGAAGGAATGGAAGCAAACTTGGATGTTTGAAGCTTGGAAATGGAGAGGGAGAGGAGAGGTGTGTATGGAGCTCTCAAAGGGTTTTTTTTTCACCCTTCCACCAGCTGGAAGCTGCTGGTTTTTATGGCCAAAAAGGTGGAAATATCTTTCCCCAAATATCTAGATATTTTGAGGGCAAAAAAAAAAAAAAAAAAAGATTTTGTTCGGCCACGAAGTGGGCATCTGAGACCGCAGTGTTCCTCGGAATGATAAAACAGAGGTACCTGCCAAAATTGAACAAAAACTAATGCAAAATGAATGCTCGGGGCCTAAACCGCGAAGTTCGGGGTCTCGAAAATGGGCTGCCGGGCACCAGAAGTGGTGTTCAGCTGCGAAGTGGGTATCAGAGGCCACAGTGTCCCTCGTGATGCTAAAACAGAGGTACCTGCCAAAATTGAACAAAAACTAATGCAAAATGAATGCTCGGGGCCTAAACCGCGAAGTTCGGGGTCCCGAAAATGGGCTGCCGGGCACCGGAAGTGGTGTTCAGCTGCGAAGCGGGTCTCGGAGACCCCAGTGTCCCTCAGTATGATAAAACAGAGGTACTTGCCAAAAACTAGAGAAATCGGAGATGGTTGGGCAGTCCCGAACCGAGGCACACGGCCTGACGGCTCCGAAAACCGGGAACCGGGCTCCGAAATGGGCAAAATGGCCTACGGCCACGAAAAGTAGCTCACGGCCACTGAGAGATAGCCTACAGGACTACTCCCTCTCCTCAGGAAAGAAAACAGAGAAAACCAAGTCTGGTTCGCAAACCGAGACAAGGCACAGAAGAGGGTTCGGAAGTCCGGAGGCAGGGCGCACGGCCGCAACTCTGAGACTTCTGAACGAGCACATCATGAAACATCACCGAGCGCTCAATCGGTGACGTCTGAGTCTAAAGGTCGGTCAAAAATGGGGTGTCTACAAACCCCTACAGGATACTTAACGGTATAATAGCCTTAGCTCAACAGGAGAATGTTAGAATTACTCTCGCCGACATCCAATTCTGTTACACTATGTGCGCTCTCAATCTGAAAGAAAAGGGTTTTGTATATTACCTTAAGCCAAGGTCTACCGAATTTAAAATTGTAGTCGACCTCCCAGACGATGTTGATGCCATTCCGACCCAACCGATGCCCCCACCAAAACCCAGACGAATAAAGAAGGCTCTGCCAAAGACCAAGGCTACTGATGCTGAAGCCGAAGACGCTGTACCCATCTCTCCACTGGCCGAGAACATGAAGAATGCTTCCTCCTCGGCTAAAAGGTCTGCTGAAACTCAACCAGCAGAGCCACAAAAATCAAAGAGGCCGAAGTCTTCTTCTGGCACAACTTCAAGATCCAAAGTGCCCAATGTCCCTTGGACACCTGCAATCACTCTGGAGAACAAGCCAGTCTTGGCTAGTGACAGCGCTGATGACATAAACATTGGCGTTGCACTAAGCACAGCCCTTCTTCTCCCAGGCGATCTTGAAAAGAACGCCGAGATGAGTGAGTTTGAAAATTACGCCTTTATGCTCCAACGTAGCGTTCAGGTCAGTGTCTTTTACTTGTTGACTTGTTCTTATCTTTTTCATACTTGCAGAGTTCTGTAATTAACTTTTTGCGTCTGTGTTTCTTTTAGGCGATCCAGCATGCACACTCCTTCTCCATGCAGTCCTTCGAGACTAGGGAGAAGTTGAATGACTTGAAGAAGGAGTTTACAAGCCTTCAAAAGATAAATAAAGGTCTTCAAGCAAAAATGAAGAAATTAGAAGATCAGGCCGAGGCTGCTACCAAAGCCCAAACGCTAGCCGAAGAAAAGGCTGAATCTTTAGAGGCCATTAAAAATGTTGCTGAGGCTCAGAAGAAAGATGCTGAGGGGAAAGTAGCTCAGGCCGAGAAGAAGCTCGCGGATGCCTTGGCCACGAAGTCGGCTGAAATGAAAAAAGTTGATGAAAAGGCTTACGCCCAGGGTGTAGCCGATGTCACTGAAGACTACAAGCTCCAAGTCAGGCAGGCATGCAATAAGGGATTCTCTCTGGGTTGGATGTCCCTGGCGAAAAAGCTTGATCTTCCTGCTGACTCACCCTGGCGCAAGGCTGAAGCTATTCCTTTGCCGTTTCCTTCTCCTCCTCCTCCTCCTCCAAGTCAGTCTGAGGAGGAGGCTGAATCTGAATCCCAGGCTGAAGATGAGGATGAAGACAAAAATGATGGTGAAGCCTTGGTGAGGAAATCCAAGGATGCCACTAAGACCAAGTCACCTCCTCAGGGTGATCAAGTCCTGGACTAAACCCAAGAGGAGGACGAGGAGGTTGAGATGGTGTCCAAGGAAGCGGACTCAGTTCACTTATCGTCTGACCTTCTTCTGGCTGAGAGAAGTGTTGGGGAGACTTTGGCTGAGATTGACGCCGAGATTGCGGCAGATAAAGAGGGCGAGGTTGTGGCAGAGGAGGATGCAGATGCTATGGTAGAAAAAGATGCCGAGGTTGTTCTTCAAGAGACTTTCGAGGTTCTAGCCCAACCTGCTCCTGAAGCTGAAGAAACTTGAATGTCTTTTGTTCTTTTCTCTTTCGTTTGTACTTTTGTTGATGTTCTTTGAACAATGCAGACTCTGTATATGGCCGATGTGCCTTTTTCCATTCTAATGCTTGATACAACTTTCTTCTACCAAGTGTTTGTACTTTTATATTCTAATGACTGCTTCCGCATGATTCAATACTTAGAATTTTTTGCAAGTCTCTCCTCCTTTGTACAATCACCTCGTGGATAAATACCTCGGGTACATTTGCCTGAAGATTTATCTCGGCTAGGACTTCACCTGTAAACAAGTGTAAAGCACATTCAATTGTATCTGGCAAACTTTTCTCAAATTTTAACGAGTCTGAATCAATAAACCTAATTTAACTTCATCTTGTAAATTGCTACAAATTTCAACAAGTAAAGATAAACAATTATCTCGGCTTAACTTTAACTTGTAAATTGCTACAAATTTCAACAGGTAAAGATAAGGAATTATCTCGGCTTAGCTTTAACTTGTAAATTGCTACAAATTTCAACAAGTAAAGATAAGGAATTATCGGCTTAACTTTAACTTGTAAATTGCTACAAATTTCAACAAGTAAAGATAAGGAATTATCGGCTTAACTTTAACTTGTAAATTGCTACAAATTTCAACAAGTAAAGATAAGGAATTATCTTGGCTTAACTTCGGTTAAGCATTACTGTCTTCTATCTGCCCCCAATGTGAACCGAAGTTCCACTTGGGTTCTCATTATTCAAAAGACAACGTTATGCATAATTTAATAAGTTCTGGAAAATTCTGGAAAGATTTCATTGATCATATCGGCAAAAAGTCAAACAACATCTAGTGATAAAAAAACTTTAAATTACAAGTGTTCCAAGGTCTAGGCAATGCTTTGCCTTCACTATCTTCGAGCCAATATGCCCCATTTCCTAACACCAAGGTAATTCTGTAGGGCCCTTCCCAGTTCGGGCCAAGCTTGCCCTCTCTGGGATCCTTCTTATTGCCAACGACTTTCCTCAAGACTAGGTCGTTGACCTGAAAATCCCTTGGATTGACCTTCCTGTTGTAAGCTTTGGCAAGCTGTTGCTGGTATGCTGCAAGCTGGATTGCAGCTTTCTCTCTTCTTTCTTCTAGTAGATCCAGATCTCGGGCTAAGAGCACATCGTTAGTCCCGTTCTCAACTCCCTGGGTTCTGATCCCTGGGATGCCGATCTCCAATGGAATGACTGCTTCTGTGCCATAAGCCATGGCAAAGGGGGACTCTCCTGTTGATCTTCTCGGCGTTGTGCGATATGCCCAGAGCACACTGGGCAATTCGTCTACCCATTTTCCTTTTGCTGCCTGTAGCCTCTTCTTTATTCCGTCCAGAATTACTTTGTTGGATGCTTCTGGTTGCCCATTACTTTGGGGAAAGCTTGGTGTCGAAAAGTAATTCTTTATCTTGAACTTTGCGCAAAAATTCTTGATGAGTTTGCTGTCAAACTGTGTTCCGTTGTCAGCAACGATTGCTCTTGGAATCCCAAATCTGGTGATAATGTTTCTCCAGATGAAGTTCTTCATATCCACATCTCAGATTTTTGCAAGAGGCTCTGCTTCTATCCACTTTGTGAAGTAGTCTGTTGTTACCAGTAGGTACTTCCGCTGCCCAGTCGCTTGGGGCAGTTGTCCAACGAGATCCATGCCCCATTGGGCAAATGGCCAAGGGCTGGAAACCGGGTTCAGGTCGGCAGCTGGCTGATGTATCAAAGGTGCAAACCTCTGACATTGTTCACACTTCTTCACATAGGCTTCGGCATCTTTTTGCATATAGGGCCACCAATACCCCTGGGTAATGGCCCTGTGAGCTAACGATCTGCCCCCCGCGTGGCTTCCACAAACTCCTTCATGAATTTCATACAAAAAGTCTTCGACCTGAAGAGGGTGTACACACCTTAAAAGAGGTCCAGTGAAGGATCTTTTGTAGAGATGTCCCTCTACTGTCAGACTGAATCTTGCCGACTTCAATCGGACTTTGTGTGCTTCCTTTCGGTCTTCTGGCAGCTTTCCTTCTTTTAGGAATGCAATAATTGCATCCATCTAGCTGGGTCCCATGTCCACACATAATGCCTCTTGCATTGTGTTTGGTGGCTCTATGCTCGGGCCTGATAGGTAATCGATCATTATTGTCCTCGTCTTTCCGGTTTTCATTGAGCTTGCTAAATTGGCCAACGCGTCGACGTGGTTGTTATCGTCTCGGCTAACCTGAAGAAGTCGGCAGTTTTGAAACTTGTCTGCCAGCCTGATGACTTCTTTTGCGTATGCCGACATCCTTTCATCTCGGGCAGCAAACTCTCCTGTAGTTTGATTTACTATAAGTTGTGAGTCACAAAAAACAATTACCTCATCTGCCTCTGCTGCTACTGCCAGCTTCAGTCCAGCAATTAGTGCTTCATATTCCGCCTCATTGTTCGAGGCCTTGAACCCCAGTCGAATGGACTGCTCCAATATCTCTCCATCGGGGGAAATTAACACTACTCCTGCCCCTGCCCCCTGCCGGTTTGAGCTCCCATCAACAAAAAGTTGAAAGGAGTCGCCGATGTAAATGCTGCAGGGTCTGAGTTTTTCCTTCCTTGGTTCTTTAGCCTTAGGCTGGGCTTCTCCTTCCTTGTTTGGACATCGTTCATCTCGGCTCAACGAAGCCCGATGTTCGATGTATTCTGGCGAGAACTCGGCCACGAAATCGGCCAAGACTTGGCCCTTAATTGCTGTTCTCGGCCTGAACTCCAGGTCATATTGGCCCAAAACTACGGCCCATCTTGCTATTCTTCCAGTTAAGTCTCCTTGTTGCAACAAGGACTTCAGTGGGTGCTCTGTCAGAACCACTATCTTGTGAGCCTGAAAGTAATGTTTAGCTTCTTTGAGGCCATTACCAAGGCCAGCATCAATTTCTCCAATGGTAGATACCTTGTTTCTGCATCGGCCAAGGTTTTACTCACATAGTAAACAGCTTTCTGCTCTCCCTTCTCTTCTCGGATTATCACAGCACTTACTGCGTGCTTAGAAACTGCTAAGTATAGAAACAGCTCCTCCCCAGGTTGAGGTGTTGAGAGGACTGGAGCCGTGGTAAGATATTTCTTCAGGTCGGCCAGAGCGGCTTCACATTCCTCTGTCCATAGAAAATCCGCGGCCTTTTTCACCAGGTTGAAAAAAGGTTTACATTTGTCCGAACTTCGGCTTATGAACCTGTTTAGGGCTGCGGCCCTTCCAGTAAGCATTTGAACCTGTTTAGCCGATGTCGGACTTTGTAATTCCAGGATGGCCTTGATCTGATCTGGGCTGGCTTCAATTCCCCTTCTAGTCACTAGATATCCCAAGAACTTACTGGATCCGACTCCAAACGCGCACTTCGATGCGTTGAGTCACAGCCGGTATGTTTTTAGTATGTCAAAGACCTCTTTTAGGTCAGCAAGATGATCCTTTGGTTCCTTGGTCTTCACGACCATGTCATCAATGTAGACTTCTACTGTTCGGCCGATCAAGTGTTTGAACATCTTGGTCACCAGCCTTTGATAGGTTGCTCCTGCGTTTTTCAACCCAAAAGGCATGACTTTGTAACAATACAGACCTTTTGGAGTGATAAACGCTGTTTTCTCCTCGTCTGGGGGGTATATGACTATCTGGTGATACCCCCTATAAGCATCCAAGAAGCTCATCCTTCCATGTCCAGATGTGGCGTCCACTAACTGGTCGATCTTTGGCAGAGGGAAGCTGTCTTTGGGACAAGCTTTGTTCAAGTTTGTAAAATCTACGCAGACCCTCCACTTGCCATTCTTCTTCTTTACTACCACGGTGTTTGACAACCATGTCGGATAATTGGCTTCTCTGATGGCCTTGGCCTCACCAAATCTTCTTAGTGTGCCTTAAGGGCTCTACAACCCTGAGTTGGGTGCCCCTCCTCATTGTGGTAGGCACAACGCCTACCAAGGTTTCTTCCCATAAATTCTCCTGGTGCCCTTGCCGGTGCCCTGAAGTAGGGCTGATTCCGAATTTGATCAAGGACTTTGTGGAGCGGAATTCGGAACACCGTTGTCACTGCTTGCTTGGCCCTCAACTCTGTCTCCTGTTTGTTGGGTCCGTTGTTACCTCGGCCTCGCTTCGGCGAGCCGTTGACTTTTTCTGTCTTTGTCTCCTTATTCCCCGATGTATCTTCCTCGGCTCTGGCATACTTTTCGATTCTCGCCATGAGCTCTTCCATGCTCTTTGGCAAGGTTTTTGCCAAGGACTTCCGCAGTGGACAGTCATCCTTCAGGCCGTTCTTGAAAGAGACGACCGCCACCTCCTGATTGCATTCAGGTATACGATTGAATACCTCATAGTACCGCTTTGCATAGGCCCTAAGGCTTTCATCTTTGCTGATCTTTAGAGCCATCAATGCGTCCACCCTCAATGGCTGAAGTTTGTTTGTTATGATCCTGGCCACAAACATCTCGGCCAGGCCTTCCCAATTCTTCACGCTCCCCTTCGGTAATTTGTGGAACCAATCCGATGCAATCTCCCCGAAGGATGAAGGGAACACTTTGCAGAGCAACGGCTCGTTCCCACTATATAATGCCATTGAATTAAAAAATAATCAAACATGGAAGTTAGGGTCTGACTTACCATCATATATTTGGAACCTCGGCATACTGAATCTTTTCGGCGCGACGAATCTGTCCAATTCCACTGAGAATGGTGTCCTCGGCTTAACCGAGGAGGTCACTTCGACTCCGGCATTCTCTTGCTTCCTCTTGAGGTAATCTCTCAAGTCTTCTTTACTTCTCCCTGGAGCCCGGCTGTCTTTGGACTTCAGCCTTTTCGGCGCACTACTCTCGGCCTCATCGTGGCCTCTTTTCGATCCTTCCCCGCAGGATGCATCGAAACACAATACCCGCCCCTGAACATGCCGATGTTCCTTGGGGTCTGCCTCCTTCTCGTGATATGTCCTTCGGGACTCTTCTCTTCTTGGTTCTTCTCGGCCGACTTCCCTGGAAGGTCGGTGAGAGTGTCTTCCACTCCTCGTGTGCTGAGGGGCTTCGGGGATTACTTTCTGCCCCTTCTTCTGGGTGTTTGCTGCCGGCATTGGTGTGTCCTGAAGCGGGTACGGCGGCTGCATGACATTATTTTGCATCATGAAGTTGACGACCGATTGAAGGTCTGCCAACTTGTTTGCCATCTCCTTTACTTCTTCATCCCTCCTCAGACATCTGTCTTTCCAGATCTGGAGGTTGTCCTCGTTATAGTACTTGCCATGGTCCGCTTTCTTTGATGCGTCGCCATCTTGGCCGACGCCTTTCTCTGCGTGATTCTGATCACGTGCTTCTTCGTTATGGTCTCCTCCTTCAGCGTTAGGGTCGACGGGTCTTCCGCTCCCAGCAGGAGTGTCGTCCCCAATCTTTTCCCTCTGCGTGTTACTGGCCATCTACTCTTCTTTCGTTCCCACAGACGGCGCCAAATTGTGTGAGTCAATTTCCGATCACACTGCCCTCCTTAGTAATCCAGCTGTAGAACACAGGCAGAGTAGACGGCGCCCTGTAATCTGCACAGAAAGAAAACGCTCCGGCGGTGGTTCTTCCACCCGGGGGCACTTCGACGATCAAGTCAATACTCAATATCTCTAAAAGATAATACAAGTGCTTAAATTAATGCACAAGACTCAAAATTGCGTACCTTAGACCCGCCGGGGGTGCCCTTCTTTTATAGTCTTTCTCTGTCCTAGTCCCACTAGAAGTCTCACTTCTATGGACTCTCATTCAGTACTTACTCTGGACTCTACAAGAGATAAGGATAGACTCCCTAAGAATACTATCCTTATCCATCTTGAAGTCTTTCTTCATTCTAGGACTCTTGCCCCTTATCTGATCATCTCGGATTCCGATATCTTCGGCGGTAACCCCGGACTCCTGTATTCTCGCAGATAACCTCGGCAACTCTGAGATAACCTCGGCGTAACTACCACGACACGTGGCACCTCGGCTGACACTTCGGTGTCATCTCGGCCACGTGTTGGTATTCAGAAAATATATCCCCACAAATAATAAAAAAATAATAATAAAAATGAAAGAGAGAGTTGTATTGACTCAGCAACCAATGGTGCCGAGACCATAGGTGATTATGTAGTAGCCTTGAAGGAGGAAGACGCGGCTGGAGTAGATCAACGCCTTTGTTGCTAGCTGCTTCCTCGGCGCCTTACCTCCGGTGGATTTCCGGGCGGTTTGCTTGGCTCTTGCCATTGTAGAGAGAGAAATGAAGAGAGTTTTAGAGAGATATCGATAATCTCGCCCGATTCGCCATCCAAGAACACAACAACAAAAAAAAAACAATACACTCTTCGAGTTTGTGCGGGTGGTGAAGGCACAAGAGCAGGTTGTGGTAGGTGTATTGTAAATACATTATACCAAATATATACACTAACAGAATATATACACAAACAACGAGGTTTTGGAAGTCCAAAACTATAATTGATTCTTAGCACTTTCAAAATTCTCCACAAAACTGACAATTGTAGTTCGTTAACAAAATTGTAATCTAAACAAATTAAAACAAACACACTCTCAGCACTCCCATTCGCAAAACCAGCGTAGCTATATTTCTCTGAATCTAAAGAAAAAAAAAAAAAATTTAAAGAAGGGTGAGCTTGACAATTTGGCAAATAACTGACTATCATTGCTAACTAGACCAAGTATGCAGAAAATAATCGACAAGTAAAGAGTGTTTTCTAACATTTCAATGGTTGAAACAATTTTTTTCAAGCTAGATCCATGGCTAAAAAAAAGCGGAGTACAATGACACAGTTTATTTGAATAGATGGTAAAAAATCCAACGTAAAAATTTATATATCAAAACAATGGTTGATAGTTCAATTAACAAAACTCCTGTCTTAAATGATTACGGTCATATTAGCTCGTGACAAGACTTAGAACTACACATAGGTTAGTGGTAAAATCTTAGAAGAAACTAATTTATATGCCAATAAATAACTCTCATTGACTAGAGTCTAAATCATAATCAGACTAGAGTAATGTTCAGAATTCAAACAAAAACAAATTTTTTTTAAATATAAAATATTCAATGTTTTCAAAACAAATCTTTTGATAAAAGTTGTCAGAATAATTTCACCAAAGTATTGGAGTAATTTTCAAAATTCATATTGATGCGATTTCACACATGATCTATATTTTTCTTTTAGAAAACAAGAGGCTTAAACTAAATATTTTTATTTTCACAATAAACGAAACATATATTTTTAAACAATATATACCATACAAACGAAAACGAACTAAAGATTACTTATCTCAAAGCACCTTTAAGATTTTTTTTGCATATTTTCCACTCACCACTAGCCAATTATTCTATTTAAGGAAGAAGAGAGAGTATTAGAGAAGAGCAGAACCCACCTCCTCCTCCTCCTTCTTCTTCTTCTTCTTCTTGACTGGTACTCCTCTACTTTCACGGTGGTCGCGTGGCTCAGGTAAAATTTTCACTTAGGCTCTGTTTGATTGAAAATATTTTCCTAATTTTTTGGTGTTTGGTGTTTTACAAAGTCGCACATTGTTGGTAACTGTTCGCAAGTGTTCTTGTTTATGTAAAGGTGTGAGTTGGATTGGGGGACTAGGGGGTTCAGGAGTGTTGACGTGGTTCAATGGGTGTGGTATGGTTTCTATTCGATGTGAGGTCAGTACAAATTTCAGTCACATAGATTTGTAAAATATTTTACATGCTAAACACGGAAAATAAAAAAAAATATATAATTTTAGGGGAAATTATTAGCACGTCCTGAACTTATTTACTCGTAAGTCTTGAGTTAATTTTAAAAAAAATTTAATACATATTTGTCAATCATTTTGATAAAGAATAATTTTAAAACTTCTTAGATATATTTTGTGTTTGTGGAATGATAATTTGTGATTAGAAATAATACTGATAAAATTATCAAAACGATAAATGATTGGGATATTTTGATTTTTGTTTATGAATTTTGATTTATTTTTGTTTATTTGTGTTAATTTGTATTGAAATATAATGTGGAAAGTACAAATAATTAAATTATATATTTTTTTAAAATATGTTTATGTTGGACAATCTTCACTGTATTTGAAAATAAAATTCTGTTGTGTACTTAACAACAACTACAATGCTGAAGAAATAAAGGAAATGAGAGAATTTATTTGATTACAAAAATCAAACCAGAAAAATAAAATAAAACAGATTTTTATTTTGTTACAAAAACAAAATCAAAATCTGATTTAAATAAAATAAAATAAAACAGGAAATAAATAACCAACTTACTTGATTAATTTCTTGAAATAATATTCTGATCAAGTCCAGTGTTCGACCCTATGTCTTTAAGACAGATTCGTCCTCTCTACGGTACTTTCAGAATATGGACGTCTATCGTCCAGGATAAAATAATCTATCAACGAATAAATGCAGCACTATAATTTATTCGAACAACGAACACACTAAGTGTTTACACTCTTTCTTAGAAGGAAAATAATGCAACAAAAATGCTGAGAAGGCAGACAAAATTTAGGACGAAATTATTGAATGAAAATATTAAATGAGGGCTGTCTATTTATAAATGGATTGGTGACTGCTGGTTTTGAATTAAACATGTGCAAACCTATTTTGAACAGGTATGAAACCTGTTTGGTTTTGAATGAACAGATTTAAATTTGTTGGGTTCAAAATTCAAACAGATAAAACTGTTTTGCCCAGATTTAAATCTGTCCGGGTTTTTTGAATTTTAAACAGATTCAATTCTGTTTAGGTGGGAGAAAAATGGACCCAATTTTGAATTCAAAAATTTAAATTGGACAAATTTTATTTTACCAAAAAATAAAGTTGAATTCAAATGTTTTTGGCCCAGACAAGCCCAACCCAACCTCACACCACGCACCCGCGCCCAAGCCCAGCCCGGACGGCAGTGCGCGTGTTGTGATTTTTTGGTCCAATGGGTCTAGCCCATTTTGCCCATAACGTCCCTCTCTACAAAACTTGGATACTCCTTGGGGCACACCCCAAGTTCTAATCACATGCCTTATAAACCCATTCAAAACTTCCTACCAAATCAACGTGGGACAAGCCATTTTTCAAACCTTTATGGATTTTCCACAAAAACTCCATTTCCACGGAGCATGCTTTGGTTTCAATTACCCATTCACTCGATAATGGTTTTGAACAATCAAATATACCACGTGAATCACAATGCGGCATAGAACGCGTTACTACTTAGACCCGCCAATTTTGACGTACAGTCCCACCTAAATAATAGACCAAAGTTAAGAAAAAATTCTGTTTTTTTTTTACCCAGAATTTCCAAATCATTTCTAACAGTTTATAATGATAAATTTATCACTGAAAGTTAGAGTAGGACTTTTTGATAAATAAATCCAGTCGACAGGACCTACACATAAGTATCTCTAAATTTTTTCTTATAAAAGGTTTGACATAAAAAATATTTTCAAAAAGTATATATGTTACGACAAAATAAACGGTGCCTTAATTTACGGTAAATTTAGGTGCTTTGTCTGAAATCCACGTACTTGTGGGTTTTTCTTCCATTCCGTTTAAAGTTGAATCCGGATTTGTTAAAGTTAAAATTTTCAATTTTACGGTATAGTTGACCTATTATGAGAATAATTTGGACTCATTTCGGTAATTTAAACCATTATCATACAATCAACTAAGAAAATTATTCATATAAAAAATCAAATTGATCTAATATTGATTGTCATATCATCAGATCATTTTTATTTATACGGTATACATATTTTTACGAATTGTTGGTTGATTTATTATAATATATATGTGATTTCATCATGTGATTATTTATATCTAATTAATCTAATTTTTACATATATATTCTTTTTAACTTGTCATATAAAATGAACGGTCCAAATCATTGAGGTAGACACAGTATGGTTCCATCACATACCAACTTTACATGTGATGTTTAGACTTTCAACTTTAACAAGTACCAACTCCAGAAATTTATGGGGGGTATTCTTTGAAATTCCACAAATTTCAGGATTTTTTCTTCCATTCCGTTTAGTGCTTAGCATTTATGGGTTTCCTTTTCATTCGTTTCTTTACTAATAGTGGTTTGTGGATTAAAAAAAAAAAAAAATTTCAAAAAAGAGGAAAAATTAGGGAAAAAGCCCCTCTACATGTTTGTATAAGAGTTTTAGGACATAAATAATTTCCTTGTTAGTTCAAGTCCCTATAATTTTAAATTATAAAATAAGAAAAATGTTTGAAGGCCACTATTTTTGTGGCTCAAATGGTTCAAAATTGCTAAAACGACATCGTTTTGGCAATTTTGATGTTATTTTGTACTCAAAACGATATCGTTTTGGCAATTTCGAACCATTTGAGCTACAAAAATTATGGCCCTCTACCATTGCTGATAAAATAATAAGGACAAAAATTGATGTGAATAGTCAAAAATAACCTTTTTATATTTTTGTTGTCCCCCTCTCTCTCTCTCTAAACACTCTCTGTGTCTCTCTCTCTCATACCATATCTATGTTTCACGTTGGTGCTGTGGTTTATCACCCAAGTATTTAACATCTCTTTCATTCCTTCTTTTTTTTTTTTTTTTTTAGGAAGAAAATAATTTTAGAAAATTTAAAAAAATATATTTTTTTTGTTGTTTATTTTGGTCAAATTAGTTTGCAAATTTTTTTAAAAAAATTTGAAACTAATTCTAAAACACAAACCAAACAATTCAAAATCTAGAACTAATGTAGAGTCAACAAATTTTTTTTAAAAAAAAAACCTTTATCATTATCTCACATTGAAAAAACATTTTACACAGTAGATCTCTTGCATTAATTGAAGTATTGAAACTTTGATTTGTCAATAATATCTTGTTTTTCTTTGAGCCCAGACTATTACTTTTGATGTCATTTGTCTATTTTTGTGGTCCACTAATCAGTCATAGATACAGATCAAATTTATACAAATTTAATGTTGTTATTACTTAGTAACAATTAAAAAAGGTAAAGTAGTTAATTGAGCATTTATTTCTTCTTATTAATATTCCAAACAATTGGATTAAATAGGATAGTTTTTTTCCAGATATCTAATCTCATAAGAAAATAAATATGAGATACACACCTTTTGTTGGAAAAAATGATTTTTGGGGACTTTAATTTAATATTAAAATGTGGTGACTTTAATTAAATATTAAAGTGGGTCCTAACCATTTTTTGTGTTGGGTCTAAGTGAGCCAAAAATCATTGGGTTTTGAATAAGAAATTGCCAAGAAATTGCTTCATGATGTTAGATTTATGAATAGGATTTTAAAGAGTATTTAAATCTTTTTTCTTGGTTAAAGGGTGTGAATCCTTTGGGCATCCATACTTTTCATTTTGTGGAAAGGGGCTATGGATGCTTGGTGTTTTAATGACTACCTTTAAAGGCTGGAGGCTCTTCCTCTCTCCCCTATATATGTATAAATTGAGACCCTCCTGTCAAGTCTCAATATAGAAAATTTTGCTTCCATTTTACAAGTCAGTTTGCCAGAAAGTTCCTATTGTGAGAGAGTGCTGCCACTGTTTTTGTTCGCTAAGCTAGACAGATAGTGCTTCTGCCGTAGCTGGTTTTGACCGTCGTATCCTAGGAGACAGACGCCGGGTTTCCTCAAACACTCGACCCGTGAGGCAGTGAAATCTGTTTTAAAGAAACTGCTTCCGTGCAGGCTTCGGTTTCGTCTCTTTACCCTTTTATTGTTTTGTGTATTTCTGTTGAAATTTAGTTGTAATTATCAACATATGTTCTTGGTATATAATTTGATTTCTTCATAAATCTATTTATTTAATTTCACAATTTGAACAACACCTTTTCCAACCAAATAATCTAGAGATTTTGTATCTTAAAATTAACAATTTAATGAATTACAATCCCTTTATGCAGTCCGTTTAAACAAACATGACCTAAGTGAATTGAAGAGAAGTCTTTGCCTTTATTTAATTCATCCCTCAATTATTGAAAGTGTTGATTGTGTCTCTAAATATTTTTACTTCTTAACTTCGGCCCACTTTAATCACACTAGTCTAGCTATAATCTATTTGGGTCTTTTTTATTTTTAAAAAAAATAAAAAATAAAAAAATCTAAGAGTATAACCATAAATTAGCATGTTCATAGCAGAAATTGATAATCAGAAGTAAGGGGTGAGCAACTTATCAGAATCACCTTTTTTGAGGTAAAATAAACTGTTAGAATCAGAAACTGTTTAAAATAAGTTTAACCAAACAGTCCAAAATAATTTTTTCAAATCTAAAAGCTATAAGTTAGCTTTGAAAAGCAGAAACAAACACCCCCATTAACCTCTAGTCAATCAAGACTTTTGCCATGAAAGTAAAATAAAAAAAATAAAATAAATAAAAGACACTCAAAAGGCAGTAAAGTGTTCATCTTCATATAAATTACTAGCCTAGTGTAGTTAAAGTGGACTCAAGAAGTTTGACTATTGTGGTTAAAAATAACCAACCACACTGACAGAGCTTCACTTCTTCCAATTTGCTTGTTCCGCAGACTGCATTACTTATGGCTGGCGTGGCATTTTTTAAGTAGTTGATCATAAACATTAGCTTGTCCGGGTAAGTCGGATAGAATTTAAACTCTTTCATATTTGGCCATAAAAATGAAGAGTTTTTACTTCACCAATTGATATCATTAAACATTTTTGAGTTTTCTCTTATGAAAATGTTTTGTGGATGTTGCAGAAAAGTTCAAAAATTCTTCAAATTCAACGACTTCCATTTAAAGAGCGAGACGTGAAAATGGCATTGCCAAGGTTTGTGGTGCTCAAAGCAACCTACAACGACAAGTACTTGTGCTACACAAATGAAGATGGGCCGGAACATGGGCTTCTCCGATTCTCCGGAAATGAGGCTTCCAGTCCATACGCAAAGTTTGAAGTGGAGATGGCAAAGACTAGTAGCAATGGAAAGCAACTTGTGCATATAAGATGTTGTTTCAACAACAAATATTTTGTATTTACGACGCCAGACGAGTGGTGGATTGCTGCTGGGGCTGACGAACCAAAGGAAGACCAATCGAAATGGTCTTGTACCTTATTCGAGGTCCTCTACGTAGATGGTGCTATTCATCCAACAATTGAAAATGTTGGTCAAACAATTCGACTTCGCCATGTCCAGAGTGGCCACTATGCATGCTTATGGAGGGTACCATGCCCGTACGACTTATGTATATATGCATATTTAACAGATTTTGAACAAGAATGGCGGGATATTTATACCTTCACTGATTGGGAATCACTGTCACCATCCACGCTTGCTGAAGCATTTACAAGAGAGAGAATGGCATTGCCAAAGTTTGCGGTGCTCAAATCAAACTACAACAAGAAGTACTTGCAATACATACATGAAAGTGGACCGGTGCATGGGTTTCTTCAATTCTCCCAAGAGGAGGGTTCTAGTCCATGTGCAAAGTATGAATTGGAGATGGCAAAGACTAGTAATGGGAAGAGACTTGTGCATATAAGATGTTGCTACAACAACAAATACTTTGTAAGGGGATCGGCAAACGACATGTGGATTGTTGCCAGTGCTGACAAACCAGAGGAAGACCAATCCAAATGGTCATGTACCTTATTCGAGCCCCTCTACGTAGACGATGGTGCTGCTCGAACAATTCGATTCCGTCATATCCAGCTCGGCCACTATGCATGCTTATGGAAGACAGCAACACCTCCACATGATTCATGCTTAGATCACCAATGCCTGACAAAGATCAATGTGATGTCTACGCAATCATTGATTGGGATTCGCCGTCAATATTGCCACCGAAAGACGAGGCGTTTACAAGAGAGACAATGGTATTGCCAAGGTTTGTAGTCCTCAAATCAAACTTCAATGACAAGTACTTGCGCTACATACATGAAGAAGATGAGGACATGCAGGGGTATCTCCAATTCTCTGGAGAGGAGGTTTCCAGTACCTACACAAAGTTTGAAGTGGAGATAGCAAATACTAGTATTAATGGGAAGACACTTGTGCATATAAAATGTTGTTACAACAACAAATACTTTGTAAGACGGTCTCCAGACCACTGGTGGATTAAAGCCATGGCTGACGAACCAGAGGAAGACCAATCCAAATGGTCATGTACATTATTCGAGCCCCTTCGCATAGTTGATAGTGGTGCTGCTCAAACAACAATTGGATATGTTGCTCAAACAATTCGACTTCGTCACATCCAGCTTGGCCACTATGCATACTTATATAGGCAAAGAGGTGATTTAGATACATGCTTATATGTAGCATCAGAAGATACTGACAAAGAACAACGTGATGTCTACACAATCATTGATTGGGAAACACTATCATTATTGCAGCCCAAAAATGAAGCATTTACAAGAGAGACAATACCATTGCCAAGGTTTGCAGTGCTGAAATCAAAATATAATGACAAGTACTTGCGCTACGTACATGAAGAAGATGGGGAGATGCATGGGTATGTCCAATTCTTTGGAGAGGAGATCGTGAGTCCGTACACAAAATATGAATTGGAGATGGCAAAGAGTACTCGTTATGGGAAAGGACTTGTGCATATAAGATGCTGTTACAACAACAAATACTTGGTAAGGTGGTCACCAAAGCACAATTGGATTGTTGCCGGTGCTGATGAACCAATGGAAGACAAATACAATTGGGCAAGCACATTGTTTGAGCCTCTCTACATAGATGGTGTAGCTCAAACAATACGATTTCGCCATATTCATTTTGGCTACTATGCATGCTTATGGAGGGCTGCCCCTCCACGTGATTTTGGCTTATTCATAGGATCTTCAATGCCTGACCAGGATCTACGCGATGTCTACACCATCATTGATTGGGAATCACTGTTGATAATGCCTAAGCACGTGGCATTCAAAGGCAATAATGACACCTACCTTAGCACGCGCTTGCTCGAGGGACGCCTATATCTACATTTCTCTTCTAGCAGTGACATTGGAGATCCCTCGGTTGGAAATGAGGTCATCACAACTTCCAACGGAAGTGTTCGCATAAAGTCTTATCACTCGGGCAAATTCTGGAAGTGCAACAACCACAATTGGATCTTGGCTGATTCACACGACTCCTATATGCCATCATCAGGTAACGTTTTAACTAGATTTCTTCGTGGTCGATTAGAACAAAGAAGAAAACAAAAGCAAAAACAAAAACAAGAAAACAACTCCCCTGAATTTGACATGTTGTTTTGGCCGATCAAAGTTGACAAGAATGTCGTTGCTCTCCGTAACTTGGGCAACATGAAGTTCTGCAAGGGACTCATTGCCGCAGATGGCAAGACAAACTGTCTCAGTGCTACTTTGTCTACCATTACCGGAGAGGTACACCTAGAGGTGGAAGAAGTTGTTATCTCAAGGGAGATATGTAAAGTTGATTTTCGACTCAGAGATGCCAGGATTTACAACTAGAGCATTGTCACGTTGGCCACTAAAGATGCTATTAACAAGACCCAAGAACCCAATACTGTAGACGTCAAGCTCTCGTATGAAGAGACTAAGACCCGTACTTGGAATTCCAGCGTTTCACTGAAGTTGGGTGTCAAAACCAGCATCCAAACCACCGTTCCATTCATTGCAGCAGAGGGAAAGATTGAAATTTTGGGTGAATTTAGTGGAGATTACCAGTGGGGACAAGCTGAGTCATTGACAAATGTTGTGGAGAAGGTTTACCAGGTTACTGTGCCACCAATGACAATGGTGAGGGTGAATCTGCAAGGAACAAAGGGTTCATGCGACGTTCCCTTCTCTTACTCTCAGCTCGACACTCTTACCAATGGACAACAAATTACTGAAACCATGGACGATGGCATTTACACTAGCAACAATTGCTTCAACTTCAAGTATGAGACCGAACAAGAAAAGCTGTGAAGATGTGTAAAAGGAAACAGCTTGGCTGATCATGGTTGCTCTACTGCTAGAAGTTTGTAATGTTGTGGTACTCAACCCAGAGTTCATATCTGTAAAATAAATGTGCATATATGTATTCTAGCATAATACCTTTGCTATGTACGGGTTTAAATAAAGGAGGGTTTTATCCATAAATCTCATAAGTAGAATGTGTACCCCGTTTGTTTACACCTGTTCTATAGTTTGTTTGCGTGCCTTCCTTTTTTTTTTTTTTTTTTTGTAATAATAATATGTATTATAGGGCTTGAGGGAAGACTTTCGAGATATAGCTGTTTGGTAGGCACTAGAATACTTGCTTCTATATTCTACGTGTTTTCAATTTGGTGTGCTTTTATATTTTATCAATGAAATTGCAGATATAGATTTGTGTGATTAATCTAAATTCAAGAATGCTATGGAAGCCAGTTATTAGTTATAGTTGATTTCAACAATTAATAGTTCCTCATGTGGAATGACAGTCAGAGGTTTGGAGAAATCTGGACAAATTTCATTTAATGAGAGGGTCTTGAATTTTTGTTTGGCTTTGTTTTTGTGCAGGGGACTGATTTTAGGTTGGTTTTTTCTAGGTTTGATAGCATTTCTTATCCTGATAGAAGCAGAGTGGGGTAGATTAAGGTAGTAAATTTAAATTAGTAATCGAGCCGAGCTTAAGCTTGAAAATAAAAAAGTAAACTTAAATTAATTTGTTTATTAAGATAATAATAATAAAAAATAATAATTATGAGCAAAATATAACATAATTCTTATATCAATAACAGATTTCAACAATCAAATATGTAAATTTACACAAATACCAAATACAAATAGAGAAATGAAATTCTTCTTAAAATTGAATTTTTTTGGAATTTATTTTTTGGGGGGTGGACCTATTGCCTTGACGCACATTTGATGTGTGTTTTTTTTTTAATATCATCATACTCCTCTAAATCAAAGTATCAACAAGAGCAACTTTAAAAATTATTTCTCTCTGCATCTGTTCTGAACCACTACCTTCTCCTCACCACCACCACAACTACTTTCCACTTTCGAGAGCGATGGGCATGATGAAAGGGAGAGGGAGAGGTGAGAGTGCGTTGTAAAGAGAAGAAAATGAAAGCGGAGAGGGTGGGGACAGCCTTAATAAAACTATATATTTGTATAGACTAGACATTCAATTGCTTGGTCCATCTAACGAAAGTGCCCTGAAATGGCTTATTAATTTTTAATTTTTGTTGACGAAGACCTCCAAACTAAGGGTTCAGTCAATGGAGGGGACGACTCTCTAGCAATTTAAGGTGGTGATTTCGTAAGATATGTTGTTAGGTGGTTCAAATTTTTTTTTTTTTTTTTTTCACTGAGGCCAAACTTAAAATATATATCAAGTAATTTGGTTGGGGTAGTGTGAATGAAACATTTAGCCCTTGTTTGGTTTATTTTTGAGTAAATTTTTTTTAAAAATATTTCTACAAATTAATTTTTGAGAGTTAGCAAATCAAACAAATTTAAAAAAAAAAAAATTAAAAAAAGATTTTTTAAATTAAAAAATTAAACCAAACTTTTATATTTTTAAATTTAAGAATAAAATCAAATTAAATCTTTATATTTTTACATTTGAAAGTCAAATCAAATCAAATTAAACTTTTATATTTTTAAATTTAAAAATCCCCAATCTAAAGGCAGTTTCGTTAGATGGACCAAGCAATTGAATTTCAAGTCTATACAAATATATAGTTTTATTAAGGCTGTCCCCACCCCCTCCCCTTTCATTTCCTTCTCTTTACAACGCACCCTCCCTCTCCCTCTCCCTCTCCCTCTCCCTTTCATCGTGCCCATCACTCTCGAAAGTGGAAAGCAGTGGTGGTGGTGGTGGTGGTGGTGGTGAGGAGAAGGTAGTTGTTCAGACGGATGCAAAGAGAAATAATTTTTGAAGTTGTTTTTGTTGGTACTTTGATTTAGAGGAGTATAATGATATTTAAAAATAAGAAAAAAAAAAAAAAAAAAAAAAAACTCATTAAATGTGCATCAAGGCAATAGATCCAACCCCAAAAAATAAATTCAAAAAAAAAATTCAATTTTAAGAAGAATTTCAAATAATGAGAGAATAAATATGGGAGAAGCAGCAATTGATAGCTCTCAAGAATCAATGGAAAAGTTTAAGCATAAATTTGATTATGTGGCTTGATATATATAAAAAATTAAAAAAAATTCCAAATTTTTACATCTACTATTTTTATTGTGGTTGTAAGGGATGGTGGTTATAGTATAAGGGTGGCGACAATAGTAATAATGATGTTACAGAGTGATAATAGCGGTGATGGTGGTTGTACATTGGTGGGATGGAGGTAGTTATAATTCGGATAGCAGTAGTAGCAACATAAATGTGCTACCATTCGAAGCCGAATGATATTTCCCAACAAGGTGTGAACTCCTTTGGACATGATGATCAAATTAAGGAAACTTGTAGAACTTTGTCGCATTACCTGATGTATTTGCTCCTCATGTGCCCTTCGGCATTGCCAATCGCTCTTTTGGACACCGAGTTAGGAGACTTGATCGATGATCTCAAAGTGTTCAAGGACGAGAATGATGCAAGCAGGGGTCGAGGCAGTGTTTGCCCAGGGGCAGCATGTGCCTCCCCCAAGTTTTGATAATTATATTGATACCCCTATATATATATATATTATATCATATATATCTTCTATAAAATTATAATAGTATCTCTTCTTCAAATTAGAATAGTCCCTCTATTATAAATTTTCTTTCTAATTACAATGAAGCTACTAAAATAAGTCCTATAGACTAGTTATTACTTTATGGTATTGATATTATAAATTTTCATAACCAAATTATTTTCATTCATAACTAAAATGACTACTATATAAATTATAACCAAACAACACATCTTTAATTATAACCAAAAAAAAAAAAAGAATTTTTTTTTATTTTATAATAAGTCATAACTAATATTAGAATGAGTCATTACGAATCATTACTTGATGTATAATCAAAGACCTCTTCAATCATAACCAAAATAACAACCACATGAAGTTATAACTAAATTATATCTAACATTATAATGTGTCATAACTAAAAACCACAAAGATCATAACTGCGACATATGATAGACATTTTTTTTGCGGTGTGTTTTATAGAATTTCTTTACTAAAATATATCATTTCTATCTCAACTTATCTTATTTTTTAAAATAGTTACTCCACAATATTTGTATAAAATTTAACCTCAAATCCTTTAATTTAAAATTCACATCTATCCAAATAAATTTTTAATATTTACGTTAGTAATATCTCATTGTTGTTTATTATGAGGAAAAAACAAAATCAATATTGTCATTAACTTGTGCCCTTTCGTCACTGAATTCTTGGCTCCATCACTAGATGTAAGCTGTGCTTGTGAAATGTTGAAAAATCAAATAATACAATTGCAAGACCCCCTCAATCTACAGTGCATACTTCTTGTTACACAAAAGTTTGTGAGAAGCTTCTTTGGTTGGGAAAGGTTGAAATCCCTATGGTTGGAAATGCTGTGTTATGCAGCAATTAAGGGGCAAAAAAATCACCATCTTCAGCAGCTCAGTCAAGAAGGCGATTTTCTCACTTTCTTGTGTTCTTTATACCGCAATATAATATATTGGATAGAATTGACACTACGAAAG